>RWGY01000522.1:264597-347407 GCA_007726485.1 Eragrostis curvula
CCTGTATTTCCTCATATTGCTCTATAAACTTTTCAATCGTGTCTTTGGGCATTACATTGTCTTTGAAAAGTGCGTTGGTTCCCTCACTTCTTCCGTTGTTTTAATGAAAGGGCAGAATTCATTCTTCCAATAGACTGGTACCCAGTCTTTCCTTGTTGCGTACATCTGCTTGAAGTGGGTGTTGTCAGTTGCATCAACTCTATCATGAGGGCATGCCAGCCGCTCTCAAATTCCTCTACAGACAGTGAATAATGAACCAGGTCTCTCAGTTTTTTACTCATTGTGCCTTTGGCCTTCATGAATCCTCCACATATTTTTCTGCAATTCTCCTCATGACGTGAAAAAAGCCGTTCCTGTGTACAGTTCCCACAAGAACCTTTTCAATGGCTTTCTTCATCGCACTATCCTGATCAGTTATTATTAGCTTCGGCTTCTTGCCCCCCATTACTTGTACGAAGGTCTGCAGTACCATTCAAAGGTGTCTGCTGTTTGATTTCAAGCAATCCGCAGCCAACACAATTGTTCTGCCGTGGTTGTTTATTCCAACAAGAGGTGCGAATGGCATTCATAGTGATTTGTGCTGAACGTGGTATCAAATGACACAAAGTCCCCAAATATTTCATAATCAAGCCTCGACCTAGCATCGGTCCAGAATATGCTACACAACGTTTCCGTCATCCGTCCTCATGGTATAATAGAATCCGTGCTTTCTTAGCTGTATATCCTTCACCATCTTAAGAGCTGTTTGGACATCAGAATTCTCCTGTTCTTCCTGTCTTCATATTGAAGGTTTGACACAGCTTTCACACAACAAATGAGACATTATCGTAGCCTCCTTTCATCCTCCTGAAAATTTTTCATTATCTTCCGAGGTTGTACCCTGCCTGCTGCAGAATCCTGATAAAAGCCTTGTCCTCGGGACTCATTTTCTTGTGACTTAGCAACCATTTCGTTAATGACGGTGAAGGGCACAGTTCATGGTTATGGACCCCATCAACTGTCGTGTATTGCCAGCCCATTGACCTCCTTCACTATAACCTTGGCCTCGCACCCAGTTCTTTCTATTACATTACACCTTCGCCTTCTAGTACTGTTTTGTGTCGGTTTCATTTTCCCCACCTTGTTGCAGTGTATGTGATATCTTGTTGCTTGTAGTTCGGTCTGGCCTTTACTTATGGCAAATCCCTTCATCAGGCCGGCCGGTTGTGAACTATGTGGTCTAGATCTTCGAATGACATCCCTACATGAGGGGACTTGTAGCTGTCCAACTCCTCAAACGATGGATAGAAATACCTTCTTCCTCACTGAACTGTCATCACCAATTACAGCTTCATCAGCATTCATTTCACCATTTTCTGGATTTGGTCCAACAGACTAAATTTTCATTGCTTCGTAACATCTGAGCATTCACAATTGGCAAGATGGCTCCATTCTCTTCTGGTTCTATTATTTCTGTACTATTATGCTCGAGGCTATCACTAACCACATCACCCTGCTCATGATCACTTTGAGCACCGCCATTCAAATCTGCAACAAACTGTACAAGGTTGTTCACTGTGCCATCTATTGCCCCCCCAAACCTGGATTGTTCTTTTCCACTGCGACAAGATGTTGTTTACTTCCTTTGCTGCTCGACAAAGCTGCTGCACCGTCTGCAAGGCACACGCCATCTATAACTGAGTAGTTTGTATACTGTTTGTTGTTCAACTCCTTCTTCTTCTTATTAGCTACATTCAGAACCTGCAATAGAAACCAAAGTACTTTAGCAACAGTGTACTGTTTGGTGTTCAACTATTTTTTCTTCTTATTGTACTACTATGCTGAGTACTCACATCTTTATATTTACTCGCCATGTCATCTCTGTGACGTTTGCGTTGTATCCCCATGTTGCTCGTTCCTTCAGTGTCTCGCTGTCCTCCTGCAGACATCATTGATGTTCTGGTATTACTTGCATCATTGCCGATTTGCCCACGCACCAAGCCTTCATCTTCATCAGGCATCTACAACCAGAACATGTATGCATTAATATTTTTCATCCACAATCAATATGTGTGTCTGAGTGTTACAAATCATCCAGTAAAATGAGTTTTAACCTTGTTCAAATCAATTGGATCATTTCTTGTCCCATCATTACGCTTGACATTTTCAGGCACTTTCCCAATGTAAACTGGATTATTTTCTCTTATTTCCTGCAGAACAGTGAAGAGAACATTACATTTACATATTACATGCTGTGCATCAGATAAGAAAGCTCATAATTGGTCGAAATTTTTTCTTCCTCAGCACATATTTACCTCCCTAAAAAATTGAATAAACGCTGAAACCACTTTTGGGTCTACAAAGAACTTCTCTGAGTTTTCTGGATTTTTATTTGCATCTCCATTATCACCCACTGCATAAGACTTTATTTACACAAGTACTAACGGTTAATACAGAAATCCAAAATTGGTACTAAAGAGATTTTTTTGCTGAAGACACACACTACTTACCTCATTAAGATCAATCACTGCATTATTTTGTTTCGCGACTGCCTTATTGGTGTAATCAGTGAAAAACTCATGCTGGCATATGTCAGTCTCCTTACATCTGCTTGTTGTCAACACCATTTCATTCTGGAAAGCAATGAAATAGACACAAAACTTTTTCATTCACACTAAAGCTACCACAAATATTACAGCCACAAAATAATGCAAACCTGGAACAATTCTTCAGCCTCCGATTCAAACTCCCCGCCACGTTTGTCATATAGAGGGTAATTATCTGTTGAACCCAAACAGTATGATCCATCTGACATGCATGCCTTTTCACAAACAAAAACCAATTCACATCAGTTTTACTGTTTTATACTCATCAATGTGTTCAGGATACATCATATTATTGTGTCGACTTTTTCCGGATTCACGAATTCAGCAACAACAGATGCATTTCCAAGGGATTTCATCTAGCTATAATACAGACAGAGGGGTCTACTGGGATCCAAGCATGCTGATTTGCTGGACATACCTTCTTCTCTGATTCCTTCCGACACCCTTCAATCTTCACCTGCCGGAACTTTTCCAGCTTCTCTTCTTCTTCCCCGGTCTGCATCTCTCTTCAATTTCGTAATCCTTCGTGGCCTTGCCTGCTTTTGCGACCAGGAACGATTCGCCCCTGCCTCGATCTTCTTCCGTCGCCGTAGCAATTGCGACTGCCCCTTCTACTTTCCGCCGCGGCCTCGATCTTCTTCCGCGGCCCGAATCCCCCTTCTATTTTCCTCGCCCCCTTCCTCTCATTGTTTCGGGGGATTTTTCGATTTGAAATCAGATAGGGTCGACGGCGTTTGACTTTCTCTCGATAGCTGTTGGGTTTTGTTTGGCAGTTTACAACTCTGAGTCATCAAACACGAAATCTCTGAGTCATCATTTTGTTTTTGTTGACACGCCGAGTCATCAATGCAGGCTATTTGGGTTTTTTTTTTCGGCCCACGGCCCAAAGTTCAGGCCCGATTTATCTCACAGGCGGTCTCTGTTTCAGCAGAGCCGCTCCTCTTCTTCATTGTCCTGCTGCGAAGAGCTCTGGAATCTGGATCCCCACATCTCTTTTTTTCGATCTGAGGTTTCTTCGTCTTCGCGTCTGAGGTGCTTATCGATTCGTCCAAGTGCTCGAAGCCCGCACGCACCCTAGGTAATCTATCTCCCCGTCCTTTAGGTTTATCCCCGTTCCCTCCCACTTGTTCGATCTGTGAGCTCTTTCTTTTGTTTTTCCATTTTGAGGTGCGGATCGATTCGCCAAAGTACGTTTCTGTAGCTGTCTGTAGGGACTAATTTTATTTTATAATAACACTAGCGTCAACACGTGCAGAGGGATTTTTAATTTAACCATTTCTAGATTTTCGTGCACATCAGTTGCAGTATGCAGTATATTGACTATTATATAATTGCCACCCCAAGTTGCATTTGGCTGCACATACCTAGCACACAGTTAAACTTGTGGTACTGACTTGACTTATCAATTACAATGTTCAGGGGCAATGACTCATTTCAAGAGACAGAAGGAGGGCTCTTCTCGTACTAGGAAAGCCAAAAAGAGGAAGGTATGTACTGTTATCCAAATGTGGAGTAAGTTTGGTTAATTGTCATCCAAAAGTGTTTTAAGAGAAGATGCCTTTGCCTCTAATCATGTTTGTGAATCAAGATTTTTGTGAATCAAGATTTTATCAAATTTCTATTTTTATTTGATGAATCATCAGAACTCATGGACTTGTTATCTGAGTTATTTAGTGTGCTTATTATTGATCGCACATTAAATTCTTTTTCCAGCTGCCATGCTCCTACATATCCAATGAACAGTTAATCAAAGTGCTGAGAGGATTGACTCCAGATCAGAAATTAATTGTTGAGCAACTTGGTTTCCAATCTTTACTCAGTCTGTCATGCACTCACATTTCAATGCCTCTAGTTGTCTGGCTCGTGCAGCACTTTGACACTTCTACAAGGTGCATCAAGCTAGACAATGGTTTTATCTTCCAGCTGGATCCATTTGTTATTCACCAGACTCTAGGAATTCCAATATCAAATCAGAAAATCAAGCCATCACATTCAGAGGAAGCACTTCAAATATTCAAGCATGAGCTTCAGTTCAAAGGTTCAGTTTCCAACTTGGAGGGAACTTAAGAAAGCATTGACACCTCAGCTGGCTGGTGTTTTCTTTTGCGAGGATATTTATGCTGTATGTTCTATCCAGATTTCTTTGTCCAACAGGCCATCACAGAGCTTCACCCATTCTGAGGGATCTGTTGTGAATGTTGCCGAGATCATAAACATTGACTGGTCTTCTCTTACCCTTGATTGGATGGTCCAATATCTATCTATTTTTCAAAAGAAACTTGGCTCGTGGTATCCCGTGCAAAATAGGAGGCTGTTATGATGGCACTTGTGGTAAGTTCAGGAACAATGTCTCTTACGTAGTTTCCTACTTGTTCTTTTTTTAATGCTTTCTTATTTGTTTTTTTATTTTCATCTTCATGTTTTGTGTGATTCAGATACCGTACTACTTCGAATTCTTATAACGAATGAGTCAGCCTTGGAGACGCAGTTCCTCGTTTACCATTGTGGAACACAAATATTGTCCAGTCATATACCGCTCTTGATTCTTCCCTTTCATCCAGTGGCCAATTTGGCAGGCTTCCGGTACGTGGATTTATGTATGTTCGGGTGCTACCTCTTTTTTGTTAACTGAAAATTTTCTGTTATAAAATGACTTCCATTATACGCAGCTGAGACATGTTAGTTGCACTCCGTTTAGCAACAATGAAAGAAAAAAGAAGAGCATGATGGTTTAATTTGTTGCCTGAACATGCAGACACCTGCATAAAGGCATTCATTCCTTTTGAGTTCCAGAGCGAGGTAAGTTACTCATTCTGTACAGAGAATAGGTTTACCTGTGTCCCCTGTCCAACACATGATGAGTAAAGTTCTGTTTCAATTGACATGACATACAATGATTTCAGTTCAATTTTGTTTCTCAGGCCAGGAATAACATTTCTGAAGTGTACAAAAAGCTTTGTGAAGTTGCTATTGCTTCCATTACCCCTGTTATTAATCTGTATGCAAGTGATCTTGCACATCGTCTGTCTTCCAAGGGATACAACAGCTAGTGATTGTCAGATATCTCGTATGTTGTCATCTGACAATGATTGTCTTGACTCTGATTGTGAGAGCTCGTCTTGTCAAAGTGATGACTACTTTGATAGCACAAGTAATGCAAATGACAGGCAGCTGACAGAACAACAGGTGAATGAGTTAGTCTCTTCTTTCAGAAAGCTTGAATTTCCACAAGTCAAAGATCCTGAAACCGCAACCTTGCTTGAGTTCATGAATATATTGCAACCAATACCTCATGCACCTGGTGACACTGAGCCAGATATACCAGCATGTTCATTTACATTCGATGACATCACAGAATCTATCATGAAGTCTGCAATATCTCGGTATCCACCACCAGACATCAGTCCAGTACAAGATTTGGATCTCATCGAATTAGCATCTACTGGAATGACTGGTCAGTTCTTATCGTGACTCCCTTCTTATCTACTATTTGTGTTTCCTATTCAACAAATTTGTTTACCAGAAAAAATGCCCACTTCTATGCTTTTTTTTACTCATTAATTTTTTACTTCTGCGAAAATACAGTGCCTTCTTATTTGTCGCGTTATCTGATTGGAAAAGATGAAAAGTTTACACTTCCTCAGCACACAATACAAAGACAAACTTATGGACTATCGCTAAACGAGAGGTTCCATGGACGAAGGCTAAGCCCGGCTTATGACACTAGGTCTCCATCTAGCTCTTTCGACCGTATCACAGAAGCGATTGAGGATGGTGTGGATCCTTATGCCTTAAGTGATTCTTTTTGGCAAGAAGCTGTTGTTATAGCTGACAGTTTTATTGGAAATAAATCTTCGGTACCCGCATCGACTTCTGTCAAAACTTTTACTCCTTGCACTAGCCTTATTACCCGTGACAACTTACCAAATGCTGTGCAGCAAATGGTTTCTCAAACCAAGATCAGAAGGATATGTATCAGCTACTGACTTCAAATGTTACCAAACAGAACAAGAAAAAGGTTACTATATCATTTCTCCTCTTTTGTTACATTTTTTTTATGTGTTGTCTGCTTCTCCTTCTTCTTGTTTTCTTTCAGAAATAAAAGGGGTAAATTTCTGCATAAATCTTTTTTCAGTGAAAGAATATTCAAGTTGGAGGGCGTGTGGTTAGACAAGACCATTTTCGGTTTTTCCATGCGTCCAAATGGTTGGATTCATATCCATGTAATGGATGCTTATTGTAAAATGCTGATTGAGGATCAGTTACAACGTTCTAACCTTGGAAAATTGGTCCCCACGAAGTTATAAAGTATTATCTACGCAGTGATGTTGTGGTATGTTCCGCTTCACTATGACAATCAGGTTTCAGTTCTACATCTGGGTTGTACAGCTGTGACCGTTATTTTAATTATTTTTTCAGGGGTTGCTCACTGATGATGAACTTTTTCACTCTGATCACAAGAGTGTTTTCTCAGAGATTAGAGTTGGGTTCAGACTGGAGAATGCTGGATTAGTACGTCATTTTCTGGCTCAGCTTTCCGTAACCATTTTTATCCATCATTACCACCACTTTTTCAATCACATAGCTATTGCCCTGCCCAGTTTTTTTGGTATCCTTTTCTATAGACAAAGTAATCTTTTATCAGAATCTTGTTGCATACCTTGTCTGGACTGGTTAGCACTATACTGATTGCTTTGTTCTGGCCTACCAAATAATCATTTCCCTCATTTTGTTCATCTCTCCCTGCAGGTATTCATACCATGCCTCATTAGTAACCAGTGGCTTCTCATTGTAGCTAATTTCATAGACTGTAGGTTTGATGTTCTTAATCCTGACAAGGTTACTTCAGATGAAACTAAGAAGGGTCATATCAACTATCATTCACAACTTCAAAGGAATATTCATGCAATCCTATTCTCGCACTTGTCGCTTCAATATCCATATTTTCCCCACAACATATGTTGAAGTTCCTAAACAAAAGTTTCGGTAAATCATCATCATTAACTCTGTTTTTTTTCCTGTTCCGCAGTTTAATGTTTCTTCAAACATCAGTTTCCTCTATAACATTGGTCTTTTTATGTTAACAGTAATGACTCAGGTGTTTTTGTACTTTGGTTCTTACAAACATATAACGGAATTGGTCTTCCAAAATTTCACATGTAAGTTGTAAACCTCAGCCCATATAATAATTCAGTATTATGCATGCATCCCTTTCTCTGACTAGGAGCCTTTTTCTTCATTGCAGTAGTTAATAAAAATAAAATCTTATTACTTCCTTATTTGTTTGGGCCTCTCTAGGTTGATATTGAAGCAATCCGGGAGGTATTGTTGTTTTCAGCTTGTGTGCTTCCCATACAATGAGGAGAGGTTGCCTATCGCAAAGAAGTTTGTTGACAAGTATTTCGAATCACTGTTGCAGGTTACTAGTTACCCTTATCATTTTTTCACGTTTCTATAATTAGTCACATTCATCTAAGTATTTCTTTTTTACCTTGTCATAGGAGAACTCAAAGTCATTGCTGCAGTCAACTCAAGGAGGTTCCTAGTGTTGAAGAGTTGCATCTCAAGAAGAAAACATTTAGTATTATCTATTAGAATGCTGTATTTATTCAGCTTCTGTGACCTCTTAGTTCAGAGTAGCCAGCTCATGTAATTTTAAAACTGTACCCTCTCGTATTCTGTGTGCGCTCCAGCACCTCTTGTAGTCTGTGTGCGTTCTTACGAAGTATTCTTAAACACCTTCTTTTTGCCACTTTTGTATTTATAACCGATGGATATATTTATCATACTTCGTGCTTTATCATAAAAAATTATAGATAAAATAGAAAACTTCTTTTTTGAACAACTGAGTGCTCACTGACAGTGAGGAAGAGTTACAACTGAAGCTCATGCGTGCGTTAGAGTAAACGTTGAATTCAATACAAAGCCGGGGCTCCAAAGTGAAAATATAGGTCACGATCCTCTAAGAAGTCTGAGGCCCGCTCATGAAGAAGAAGGTTCAAGGCCCACTCGCGAAGAAGAAGTGCCGGACCCGCTACCGAAGAAAAACGTGTTCCCGTTCCAGGCCCGCTCGTGAAGAAGAAGGTTGAAGCCCACTTGCGACAACAAGAAGCCCGACTGAAGAAGCCACCGCGGGCGGAAGAAGTAGCGCCGCGCGCGCCGCGCTCGCGTGCGCCCCCCGCACGCGCTTTCCTTCTATGGAAACCGGGAGGTTTCCATCTAAGGGCGACCGGAAGTTTTTGAAGTTCCGCTTACCGGAAGGAAGACGTCGCCGGACTGCTAACCAAAACTACGCTGGGCTGGTTTACGTGGACGCGCCCATGCATCCTGCGTCACACAGTGTGAATACACTGGGCGTCCGTCGAACGGTCAACAACCCCGGCGTCCCATCGCGACCGTCTGGAGCTCCCGTGCCATCACAACGGACGAGGAGTACTACTCCCTCCCTCCTTTTCAAACCAGCCGGCCGGCAGCCGACTCATTTTCGTCCTCACTTCAGCATTTCCTTCTCTGCAGCGATCTCCTCCCTCCTCTCCTCTCTTTCTTCTACGACCAACCTTTTACCTCGTTGCTTCTTTGCTCTGCTCCTGCTGCGTGGGACTCGAAGGGCGCTGAGCAGATTGGCACGGGCGGCAGCATAAACACCGTGCTCGCGCTGTGTTCAGACGTAAGATTGGTACGGTTAAACATTCATTCCGAGTTCAGCTTCAAACATCCTTCCAACTTCTATACAGTACGGTTTTCGCTGATCTCGCCGTGTGCCACGAAGAAAACTGTTACGTCAATTGTTGTTTCGAATCATTGCTGCCACGTTGCATCTCGTTTCTCAGTTATAGCATGCGGCCAATTGACAGGTGACGTTGCCACGATGCGTACTCAGGCGAGCAGAATGACGGCCACCGGCTTCGCGTCCTGTTGTTTGATATCAGCGCAAGCGTTGGCTCCGATGGGTTGGGCTTACTCACCTGCTTCGTGGGGGTTATTATTGCCGGCACCACCCTCGTCGCCGTTGGCGTCCGGATGGCCGATGACCCGACGAAACCCATTGGCAATGCTGTGACCGCTGGTGCAGGTGCGCTCGCTGCGTTCGTGCGGCGCAATCTTGCCGTTGCAGGGCTCGCCATGGCCTCATCGGCCGTCACGGCGGTCACAGGAGATGCTGGCCCGAAACTCTGCTTCAGCTCCTTTGCTCTGTTTCTGCTCGGGATGTCCCTCATCATCATTGGAGTTCTTGCAGAGTAATCGGTGCAGTTGTCAGTACGGAAGAGGAAGATCATTAATTCAAGAACACCACAGGGTACTATAGTTGACTATATATTGACTACTACTAGTAGTATATCGTATATACCATAGCTTTTGTGTGCTCGGAATGTTGTTGCGTTTATGCTCTCCATTTAATTAAGCTCCTACATAAGTATGTACTACTAGTATATCTATGAGAATTTGATTGTCCTACAAGCCTCGATCTGTGTAGGAAGTAAATTGATGGACTCCATGTTTCGAGATCTATATCTACCTGCAAATTCCTAGAGATAGGGGTCAACTCCAAACCACTACTATTACGTAGGTTGTTGTGCTACAAGCACGTGCCTCGCCGTGGCGGGCTATTGTCGTCGTCAAAAGAAATGTCGGTCCCAGGAATGGATAGATTGAAGAAGCAGCAACTAACGAGAATTTTTTAAAACAACAAGCAGCTAACGAGTTGCTTGATTTTCTTAGCAGTATGTGACCCCTCATCACGAAAGTGACCCCTCCATGGACATACCCTGCTTTGGTTATTTATTTCTTTCTCACGAAACAGTTGGTCATCCAACTGACCTTTTAGTTGTAGTAACAGGGACAAATTACTGCGAGGTGTTACTGCAAGAATTGACCTTTTTGTTTTCTTTTTCATCTGCAAGATGGCGTGCTTGCAATACAATCAGATATGCCTTGTATCAGTTCAAACACTAATGTTGAGATAACAAAAGAGGTCCGATTATTAAGCAACTTGATATTTTTTTTTTTTGGAAAGCCAACTACTGCGAGGTGTTACTGCAAGAATAGACCTTTTTGTTTCCTTTTTCATCTGCAAGATGGCGTGCTTGCAAGTTGCAATACAATCAGATATGCCTTGTATCAGTTCAAAACACTAATGTTGAGATAACACAAGAGGTCCGATTATTAAGCAACTTGATAGATTTTTTTTTTCGGAAAGCCAACTACTGCGAGGTGTTACTGCAAGAATTGACCTTTTTGTTTTCTTTTTCATCTGCAAGATGGCGTGCTTGTAATACAATCATTAGATAATGAAATATAGGAGTCGACCACTATTCATTGCATCCCTATATGGCAGTCGCGATTTTTATTACATGGTAGTTGTTAGCTCCTTCCTCTGAATTATAGGAGTACGTTGGTTAAAGTTGCTTCCAAAGGGTGTGTTTGGCCGGAATTTTTTTTTTGAAATAATAGTATTTTAATGAATTTTTTGGAATTAGGGTACAATTTGAAAACATTTCAGAAATAGGTGCCTGTCGGTCAGCGGATAACCGACAGGCACCTATCGGTTATCCGGTGACCGCAGGCTGTCGGCCGCCGTCACCACGGCCTATCGGAGTCATCTAAACTCCGACAGGTACCGTATCGGTCATCCGACGACCGATAGGTACCTGTCGGTCATATAACATCTATATGTATCACGTATTATAGCGATGTATCTTTAAAATATGCATCCAAAATTGCAATAAAAATATGAATGGATAGATCTTGTCATTCTCTATGATCATGAAAATTTTGAGTTGCAATGAAAACTTGTGTAAGGCGCAGCAAAAAAGTGAAATCAACACATAAACAGGAACCCGCAACCTGTTACCATTGATGTGCTGATTTCTTTTCTTTTTTGTTGTATCTTATAATGTTTCCATTGCATCTCAAAATTTGCAATGATCGTAGAGAATACAAGATCTTTCCATTTATATTTTTATTGTAATTTTGGATGCATATTTTAAAGATGCATCACTACAATACGCAATACAATATAGATGTTACAGGGATGGTGCGGAGATGGCCCACCTATCGGTCACTGGATGACCGACAGGTACCTATCGGTTGCCGGATGACCGATAGGGACCTGTCGGTGGGGACGGCGGCCGACAGCCTGTCGGTCATCGGATAACCGATAGGTGCCTGTCGGTTATCCGTTGACCGACAGGCACCTATTTCTGTAATTTTTTCAAATCTTACTCAATTCCGCAATTTTTTATTAAAATACTATTATTTCCAAAAAACACCGTGTTTGGCCTTGACACAGGAAGGCCAACGCGCGCCGCAAGTAATAACTCGACACTGAAATTCTCGGCCACGACCACGGCGTAGCAGGCCTGCCTGCGAGCAGCTTCATACGTACGCCGGCGTCAGCCTCGGCGCGGTTTTACGACAGCTCTCCGACACGGTCGTTCAGCTTCAACGACAGACGAGCCGGAGGCTCCGATCCGATGTATTACTGCTTGTTGCATTTAATAGCTACTTCGTGTTGCTTTTGGGTGGATTCTCAATGGTGTTGGTTCATATGATCCGCGCGCAGCGTAGTCTCCTTTCTGATGACGAGTAAACCGAAGGATCATGCGGCAAGTTGCAGGCAAAGGGGTGATTAATCCCCAGGGTACATGGTTTAATGCTCAAAAACAAGGCATGTCAAGATGGCTACTCTTGAACTGAAAGTCCGAAGTTTGATTTGTTCTAGTCGCTTGTGAGCCAGGCCATGAGCAATAGCGTTGCAGCCTTGGGTTGATCCCGTGCCAGACGCTGACGCTGCAGCAAACGCTTCGGCTAATCGCGCGAGCCATCTCCCTGACACCCGAGAGCCCGTAGTCAGTTCCTCGCGATCACTCCACACCGCCTCCATTTCGTTCGGCGCCAACGGGGGTCCTGTCGGTCGCAAGTACACCTCGCTAGTCCATCGACTCCGTCCTCCTAACTCTCTCGTTGACGAAGCTCCAGGTCCTGCACGGCGCATGCATGCGTCGTTACGCTTAACTGCCAAGTCAACTACGCTGCATTTTAACGCAGGCAGAGCGAATCGCACGGCCCGCCATGCTCGGCCGTCGGCACAGACGGGCCGAGATCGCCCCGCGACATGTATAATTAAAGCGCGCGGTGGCCCGAAGGTAAAGGTCGCGGCTAAGGTCGCGGCTGTTCCTCGCGTTTCAGACCCGTTTGGTTTGTGCGAGTAGGATCTAGAGAGAAGCGAGAGAGGTAGCAGGAGCCATGGCCAAGATCTCGGACAAGCTCCGCAACGGCTCCTCTTCGTCAGGGTGCTTGGACGCCATTAAGGTCAAGGCCAAGAACTACCGCCGCTTCTGCCGTGAGAAACCCGTCCACTCCGTCCTCGGCGGCGGTAGCGTGAGTCCGAACCATTGAGCTCTTCGTCCTTGCGTGAGTGCGGATCCGGTATCTGCATTGCACTTGGCAAAAATTATGTTTTACCGGTCGTGCTGCCAGTATATTTGGTATTACCAGCATGCTTTGGCCAAATTTGATCAACATTTCTGTTTTTGAAATGCAGTAGTACATACGGTCGCTCATATCACAGTGCACACACACCCCTCTATAAGCGCGCACACATGCACACCCTATCCCTATGAACGCCTTTGAATGACTGGGTTGGTTGATTTTCAGATTCACGAAGTCACCACAGATGTCTCGTCGTGGCCTCTCTCACTGAAAAAATAATTAGTTGTAAATGATTATGTTTATAAAAAAATTGAAGATTTTTGAACCAAAAACCAAGCAACTTCGTTGATTTTCTCTAGTACCAGTCTACAGTCTGTCATTGATATTATTTTTGAAAAAAAAGAGAATATGTATTGATATTTCAGCTTTTGTATCGATGGATATGTAGTGTTCATTATTACAAAGTATGATAAATCCCACAACCGAAAACTCAAAAACAAATAACACTTGCACACTCACCATGCCGATCTCACTGTCCTCTCTATTGTTTTTGTGTGTGTAATTCAGAGGCACGGACCAGCAGTGTTCACACTATAAAATTGTTCCGCCAATATTTTGTTTTGATTCATTGCCGAAATGTCGTACTATCTCCGTTTCTCAAATTCTTGCATCCTGCTCCAATTGACAGGTGAGGCTGCCGCAATGCGAAATACTCAGCCAAGCAGAATGACGGCCACCGGCTTCAACTTCCTGTTGCTTGCTGTCGCCGTGGGAGTAATTGGCTCCGGTGGGTTCGCCCTACTCCTCGGTTTTCTGGGGCTTCTCGCCGGCGCTTGCCTCATCGCCGTTCGGGTCCAGATGGCCGATGACCTGGCACCGGCGGTGATCACCGGAGTAGGTGGGCTTATAGCGTTCCTGCACCGCAACATTGCGGTTGTAGGGGTCGCCCTGGCCTCATCTGCCGTCACGGCAGTCGCAAGCGAGGAATCTCACAGATCTGCTTCGACCTCTTCGCTCTGTTTCTCCTCGGGATGTGCCTCGTCATCATTGGAGTTCATAGAGAATAATTGGTGCTATTGGTTAGTTGGTAGTGTCTCTTTTTTGCACGCAATGGAACTATAATAGACTGTATTAATTTACTCCTATACACTATATCATATTGGTAGTGTCTCTTTTGCATGAATGGAACTATAGTAAGCTGTATTTACTCCTATATACTATATCATAAACATTGCGTGCTGGTGTTATGCTTTCAATGTCAAGTATATATAATATACTACCGGTATATTAAAATGTAATGAAATCCTCTGTGCATAGCATGTAAATATGTAAATTGAGGAGGCTTCCTGCTTGACTATCCACTCGCAAGTGTCGACCTAGATTAGTTCATCAATCATCAGATCCATATGGGTCAAGCGAACTACTATTACACAGGTTCACTGTCGACCAAGATTAGACTGTATGTACGTAGCCGCGGTGAGACGATTATATTGTCTTCGTCAAAAGAAGTGGGGGTCCCACGGATGGATAGATTTGTGCAAGCAGCTAACGAGTTGCATGATATTCTTAGAGGGTGTTCGTTTCGTAGTGTCTAAATTTTAGAGGGGTCACATCAAAGAGAATCTTGTTATTTAAAAGTATTAAATAAAATTTAATTACAAAACTAACTGCAGAACCCCTGGTCTAATTCGCGAGACGAATCTAATGAGGGTAATTAAGCCGTGATTAGATAATGGTTACTGTAGCATAGATTAATTAGGCGCATTAGATTCGTCTCGAAATGAGCATTCATTTGTCAAAAAAGGTTTTGTTATTAAATTTTATTTAATGTTCCTAAATAACAAGATTTTTTTTAATGTGACGGATCTAAATTTTAGAGGGGAGGAAACGAACACCGCCGTGCGTGCTTGCTTTGGCTGGTTGTTTATTTGTTCTCCATGAACAGTTTGCTCAGCTTTTCCACCAGCCGTCTCAATTATTTGTCTCGGCCCTTGATAGATACACCACTGTGTACTGTTGTCTCTCTGCGGTCAATGTTAATTGAACTTTTAAATAGATAGAATAATTATTATTTCTAATTAATAAATTGTATACCAGTAACATACACGTTGGACTTGGTCTTCCAAGCTTCGAAATCCATTGATCTTCGTTTTTGTTGAAATCCGCACAGCCAGTTTCTGGTGAGCTCTAATCTCCTCTACTAAAACTAGAAGTGCCCCCACACCTTTTGCAATTTTTTACTGATCGTGAACTTTGGTGGTTTTGGGTGTGGAATCGTGATCCAGATAAGCAGCGTATAGTTGCCGAGTGCCTTAAGGAGGACACTCGGCAAACTATCTATTTGCCGAGTGTCGACAATTTACCGAGTTTTTTCTTACGGGCACTCAGCAAATGAGTAGTTTGCCGAGTGCCCGATAGAAAACACTCGGCAAACGTGGAGGCACTCGGTAAACCTCGATTTTCCGGTAGTGAGTAATAATTATAGTTCGCACCCGTAGTGTCGTTTTATGACCTTAACCAGTTACCTGGTCGTTATGCCGCACTTAACATAGTGGGTTGTTATCTTCGCGTACGACTCGATCAGATAATTACGAAGACTGGCCAACTACTAGCATCATTATTACTATATTATACTGGTTCAGAAAAGGTACTTAGCTTATTCTTTGTCACTTTCTGGCTTTTGTTCCGGTCGTTCGTAGTGTTCGTGTACCTACAGTACGATCGGCTGGTCGTCAAAGTCTTGCGCCCTCAAAATAAAGGGTTCAGCTGGATTGATCAGCCGAGTCGTAGTCGCATCGCAGCTGGATTTCTTCGTCCAATTTTCGTCGGGATCGACGTGTTCTTGTCAGTGCCTTTGTCATGTCGTCGTCTCGTCTGTCTCGATGGGTGCTTTACAGTTCAACAGTTTTCTTTGCCCTGGTCTGGCACACGTGTATGTTCGATCTTATTTGGCCGCTTCATTCCACTTTTGTGCTCCTGCAGTCCAACCGTGTGAACCAATCTCTTCCATTTGCTCGATGATTCTTGGGCACAGGGCAACAAGTTCGAAAAGAAGTATTGTTATCATAGCCAAAGCCAGCAGCTGATACAAACGGGGATGGCCGACCATGCTCCGGGTTTCCCGGATCGGCGATGAAAGTTCCCACCGTGCGATCAACGCCGGCAGCCATGGAATCTCCTCTCTCTGCCTCCGATTGAAATCCCCTGGTAAGATTTCTCTCCTCCTCGTCCATGGATCTTCTGGATTTGGATTTTCGCCCGGGGATTGGGGTTCAGGCGGCAGTTCAAGGTCGCTTTGGTCTTCCTGTGACTCTCCCAGAGGCTTCTAGGGTGAAGCCTTTCTTTCTGGTGATCTCCTTCGATCGATGCAAGTATCGATTGAGCCCTTCTTCCATCAGTAGCATTCTTCAGGCTGCAGTGGGGGGCACTGCGGCTGATTTTAGGCCTACCCAGATTGATGATTGGTGTTTCAAGTTTGCTCTTTCTGCCAAATCAGTTGGTTTTCATATTTACAACCTCCGGTCTTATGAATGCAAGCAATACAAGATCTCTTTCCATCTCTGGAATCCATCTCGGTCTGACTGGGTTAAAAGAGCTCATAATCAAAAGACCTCAGAATTGTCACAATGGAGGCTGGTAGGAAAAAAAGGAAAGAGCACACAGATGACTTATGCTCAAGTTGTTCAGATGGAAAATTCAGTGCTCACAGGAGCTAATTAGACTCCTCTTGCCAGTTTGGATCATAATATTCAGAAAGGTTCTGCTTCACATTCTCAACCTTCGGTTTTTGATCGCCTACAGTTTCCCAGAATTTCGGCTTTTGATCGTTTGGGGAAAGCGCAAGCCTTGCAGGATCCGCAATCCGAGATGCAGTTGACAGATGGAGACTTTTCAGACTACAGTAATGGCGGTGGATTTTCAAATTTCAAATCTCAGCGTGTCGGCTACTCAAACGGTGTGTGGGCCGCAACTAATGACAATACTGGTCCATCCATCCTCATCTGCGGCAAATGCCTCCGGTCTGGCCATCACAGAGCCCGCTGCTGCAACAAAGTCAGATGCAGACTCTGCTCAGCGGAAGGCCATATGGCGTTCTACTGTAACAGCCCACCAGACAGATCGGGCTTTATCCCCAAGACCCAGGTGATTGACTGCTTCCAGAAAGATTTTAAGGAGGTAAACTGCAAAGGGTGGTTCTCCCAACCAACCCCACTGACAGGAGAGGCCGGGCCTAGTGGACCACCCAAATTTCTTAGCTTTGTAGAAGTGCCCTGGGTGCAAAAAGTAAGAGAAGGCCAAGCGACGCTCCCTTCACCTTCTTCCTCCCCTTTACTGGACACGGCGCTTCGTCTTGGTGCCAAAACCCTGCAGAAGCAGAAACGCCACCACCGCTTCACCATTGCCACAATCCACAGAGCTCCACGCAACCTGCTGTCTCTCCCATCGAAGAGATGGCCTTTCAAGGGGCTGATCCGGAGAACTTCCTTCCTCCGGGCTTTGATCGTGTTGCGGTGCAAGACAGGGACATCAAGGTGCGGGCCATCCTCAATAGGCCAAATCCGCACCATGAGGACTACGCGATTGTCACTATTGAGCCGATGCCACAGGGTCAGGTACACTTTACCAACATTCGTGATGTCATTCGTGATTTCCTTCAGTTCAAGAGGATTATGGTCAGAGAGGTGCAGCCGTCATGTTTAGGACAAGCTCTGGTTCGGTTTGACTATGGATATGATAGAGATTTGATGGTTAATAGTGGTCCCCAGGATTATGGCAATGTCACATTCACTTTTAAGGAGCATGATAGAGGTCGCAACTGGAAAGCAGTAGATTTCAATAGGGAATGCTGGTTGATGCTCATGGGCTTTCCCCTTAATTACCGTACCACACAGAGTATTCAGAGTGCCATTAACACCTTTGGTAGAGTAACTTCCTGGGATGACGACACTAGTTGCTTAACCAGAATCATTGTTAGGGCAAAGGTGCTTGATCTGAAGAAAGTCCCACATTTCATTATTGTTTCTGATGTGGAGGGATTCAGGGGTCACTCCTGGACGGTGCAGTGCGAAACTATACAGGAAAGGCTGCTTGGGGTCCAACCTGCTGATGAAGATCTAGACCCAGAAGGTGATCCTGAGAACTGGCCATATGATTTCCATGGCTATGGCCAACCTGGCCCTGCTCCATGGCAGCCGGCAGAAAATGATGAAGCTGACCAGAACAACAATCAGCAGCAGGGACATTGGGGTGCTTGGTCTCAGCAGCAGGTACTTGATGCAGCACCAGCAGCCCAACATGAACAGCAGGACCTTATAATCCAGAACGGTCAGTTGATGCATCAGCATGGTGGACATGTGGATTTTGACCTCAATATCCAGCAGGTGGAACCAATAGAACTTGAACAGTTGATCAACCAGCAAGTAAACAATGATGCCCAAGATGAGAACCAGGCAGATATTCAGGCAGAACATCAGTTGGCCCCAGAGCCACAACCAGTGTTAGATGTCGATCTCAACAATCCAATTGATCCTGTTGCTCCTGTGGAAGAGCCTGATGATGCGTTCATTGAAATGAATGATTTTGTCAACATGCTAATGGAAGAAGAGGAGGAGATAGACCCCAATCCCAATGATGGAATGATCCAACCTGCTCAGCATGATATGGGACAAATCAGCTTCAGTGTTTCCCAGCAACCTCTTGTTTCTGACCCATCAGTAAACATGATGCCTGATCTGAATGTTCAGGAACAGGGACCAGCTCAGGTTCACCAGCAGTTTCAACAGCTCAATGACAATCCCCAGGTTCCACACATGCATATGCAAGAGCTTGTCCCAGAATTTCCTATGGGTCAAGAACTGGAAGAAATGCTCCAACCTCCTCATGCCCCAATATTGCCTGCACATGTCCATATGGGTCCCCAGCAAATGGAGCTGCAGCAAGATCCTGTCAACATCAATATACATGCTGGTATGGCCCTCATACATCTACCTGAGGCTAATCCTGTGTTTGTCAATAGAAGGGATGAACAGAACATGAAGATCAATGCTGATATCTATAGGCTTTGGGCTAGACACTTCAGTCCAGCAGATATTCAAAAGCCTATGATTCAGATTCCAGATGATTGGCTGGCTTTCTTCACCACTATGCTGCTGTCACCAAGTCATTTCTCTTGGGCTAAAGACTTTCTCAACTCAAAGGCTTGGAACATCTTCCTCACAGTGCAAGGACCTAACAAAGGGTTAAATTTTCAGATCCCAATTACCTGTCCACAGAAGAATGCGCCAACATGTTTCCTGCAGGACATGGAGAACACTGACAGCATGATTACTGGAATGCCTACCAAGGAGCCTCCTGCAACTTCTGAAAATACTAAGGGGAAGTCAATCTATTCTTCTCACACCGTGCCACTGCCCAAACAAGTGCTGCATTGCAAAGGCCCTATGGTTGAGACTGAAGTCAGAAGAAGTGATAGAATCAGGGCTCAAAACCAGGGCTTCAAAAGGGGTTCTTGCACCCACAGAAACTGTCTTGCTTGTTCAAATGAGCCTCCAGTACTACACCCAGACCTCATCAAGAATCTGGGAACTACTTTTGCCAAAATGAAGCCTGACATGACTGCAGATGAAGCACTTCACAAGAAGAAAAAACAGAAAGCTACCATTGGGAGCAGGATAACAAACAATGGGGCAGAGCCTAGCAGCAAGAAGAAGAAGAGTGGAAAGCCTGCTAACCTGGGGAAGAAGGATGAAGACCCAACCAAGAAGAAGGACAATGATGATACAACTTCCAAGATGCAGTGAATTGCTGGTGCTCTGGCCAGCAGTCTTTTGTTTTACTTTCTCTGCTTTTGCTAAGTGCTAGGGTCTGAACTTTTATTTACTCTGCTGGATGTCGGTTTACCTTAAGTTACCAGACTTGGGTACTATTAATTTATCAGACTTGGATTGTTATATGGTGTCAGGCTATGCTAGGTTACTTTTCATTTGCTTGTGTATCTTACATTTGTTTGTGAGTAATCACATTCTCATGCTAAGCATCTAGCACTTGTACTGGTCCAACCTCCAGTGGATTCACTGGTCCTCCATCCAGTTCAGGAACTGGTCCATTTCTTGCACAACCTTTTGGAAGCACGGTATAATGAGGAAGAACACAGTCATCAAAACAGATGAGAAGCATCTGTGCTGTGCACAGATGAGCTTTATTACTTTCCAATGTTTGCCTAATGGATAGTAGACAATCACAAAAACTGAGAGAGTGGAAGGTTTTATGCTGGAACATTAGAGGCATAAACTCTGACAAGAAATGGGACTTTGTCAGGAGCAAAATCATGGAGTCTCAATGTGATGTAATCTGCCTCCAAGAAACAAAAAAGGAACACTTTGACATTTCATTCATCAAAAAGTTCTGCCCATCAACCTTTGATAGTTTTGAATACCTCCCGTCAGTAGGTGCATCAGGTGGCTGCATCACAATCTGGAAGAGCTGTAGGTTCTCGGGTTCACTTTCGTTCATAAATGATTTTGGACTCTCAGTGGAGCTCACATCCACAATGTCTGGAGCAACCTGAATTCTTACGAATGTATATGGACCCTCAACACCAGAAAGGAAACCTGAATTCTTGCAATGGTTAACTGACATTGAAATGCCTTATGATATGGATTGGTTGATTTTGGGGGATTTTAACATGATGAGGTCACCTGCAGACAGGAACAAACCGGGTGGAAACATCAATGAAATGATTGACTTCAACAATGCAATTAGCAGTCAGGGTCTGGTGGAATTGCCCCTAAAAGGAAGGGCCTACACTTGGTCAAACAAACAAACAAACCCTCTTCTTGAAAGACTAGATTGGTTCTTTACATCATCTTGTTGGACAAACTCATACCCAGGAACCATAGTTACTCCTCTCTCGAGGGATACCTTTGATCATATACCATGCCTGGTCTCTATAACAACAAATTTGCCAAAGGCAAGAGTTTTCAGATTTGAGAATTTTTTGATGGAACATGAGGATTTCTTTAGCATAGTACAACATGCTTGGTCCATACCAGTCAATGAAACTGACAAGGCAAAGAGATTGGTGGCAAAATTCAAAAACCTTCGCAGAGTGCTCAAAGCATGGCAAAGTCAAATATCTAATCTGGCCAATACCATCACCAACACAAAGATGCTGATTGCAATGTTAGACCTATTTGAGGAAACACGTGATTTAGCTCTCCATGAATGGAATTTCAGAGATATCCTGCAGCAACACTTGTCATCTCTCCTTCACAAACAAAAAATATACTGGCAGCAACGTGGTACTGTGAAATGGGTTAAATTTGGTGATGCCACTATAGAATTTTTCCATGCAAGAGCTAGCATCAGGAACAAATATAATGCCATCTCTTCACTGGTTTCGGAGGATGGAACTGAGCATGTACTTCATGAAGAGAAAGCAAGCATAATTTGGGAAGCTTTTAAAGAAAGAATTGGCACCTCAGAAGCCACAACAATGCATTTCCAGCTAGATGAATTGATTAACTCTTCTCCAGATCTTGCCTGGCTCGGGGACCCTTTCACAACTGAGGAAATTAACAATGTCGTAGCAGAATTGCCTCACAATAAGTCACCTGTACCAGATGGCTTTAATGGAGATTTTATAAAGAAGTGTTGGCCAATAATCAAACATGATTTCTATGATCTGTATCAAGCCTTCTATGAAGGACAACTGTGCATGAGAAGCATTAATGGGTCTTTTGTCACTCTCATACCAAAAGTTGATCACCCATCCAAAGTAGGGGACTTCAGACCAATATCATTACTCAATTCTTCACTCAAGCTGATCACCAAACTTCTAGCTAACAGGCTGCAGACTGTCATTCTGGGGATAATTCATCAGAATTCATATGGTTTCATCAAGTCAAGATCAATTCAAGATTGTCTGGCATGGGCCTTTGAATATTTGCACATCTGTCATAAGTCAAAAAAAGAACTGATCATGCTCAAATTGGATTTTGAAAAGGCTTTTGATAAAATTGAACATCAAGTCATCATGCAAATGCTACAACACAAAGGTTTTTGTCAAAGATGGCAGGGATGGATTAAAATAATTTTGGACTTAGGCACATCTTCAGTCCTTCTCAATGGAGTACCAGGGAAAGTGTTTCACTGCAAGAGAGGGGTTAGACAAGGGGATCCTTTATCACCACTGCTGTTTGTTTTAGCTGCTGACCTACTCCAGTCGATTCTAAACAAAGCCAAAGATCAAGGTTTACTCAAGTTACCAATTCAAACAGGGGGCTCAGATTTCCCAATTGTTCAATACGCAGATGACACTCTTCTATTAATGGAGGCTTGTCCTAGATAGTTGATAGCCCTCAAAGCTCTGTTAAACACATTTGCAGATACCACTGGACTTAAAGTGAATTACAACAAATCTCTACTGATACCCATCAACTTGGAAGAAGAGATAAGTGAGATCATGGCCAGAACTTTCAATTGTCAGCAAGGGCAAATGCCATTCACATACCTAGGACTGCCACTTGGGACAACTAAACCCTCAGTACAAGAATTCATGCCGATAGCACAACAGATTGAGAGAAGATTAATATGCTGCTCACAATTTTTGACAATGGTTGGCAAGATTGAAATGGCAAACTCTGTCCTAACATCAATGACTACTTACATAATGTGCTCCATGAAGGTACCAATCACAATTGTCAATCTAATCGATGTGTACAGAAGGCACCTCATTTGGAGAGGGTCAGACATCAATGCAAAGAAGCCTCCACTTGCTGCATGGAATTTAGTCACATTGCCAAAAGAACAAGGGGGTCTAGGGGTCAAAAAATTAAGAACGCAGAATGATGCACTTCTGATGAATAGCCCGCACAAATTCTTCAACCAGCTTAACTTACCTTGGGTCAAACTTATTTGGGACAACTATTACCGAGAAGGAAAACTACCAGGAGTGCAGAGGAGGGGTTATTTTTGATGGAGAGACATTGTCAAGCTGTTGGATCTATATAAAGGAATGGCCACACCAGTCATCAAAAATGGAAAAACGATCCTCTTCTGGGAGGATGGTTGGTACACCATACCAATGAAGATACAATTTCCAGAACTGTTCTCCTTTGCCAAGGGTCCTAACATATCATTGAACAAGTTCCTTAATGAGAATCATGCAGAGTCACTTTTTCACCTCCCACTGACTGTACAAGTGCATGATCAACTAAATGAGCTGCTACACATCACTGGACAAATACAACTGCAAGATGAGAATGATTCTTGGATTTACATGTGGGGAAATGGGCAATTCTCGGCAGCAAAGGCATACAAATTATTGAGAGGAGCAATGGCAACACACCCTGCTTACAAATGGCTATGGAAGAGTAACTGCCAACCAAAGCACAAAGTATTCTTTTGGCTACTACTAAGGGACAGGCTTAATGTGAGGGGATTACTAAGAAGGAAAAACATGAACTTGGACGACTATATTTGTGAGCTATGTATCTGGCAACAGGAGGAAACATTGAGACATCTCTTTGTCAAATGTAACTTTGCCAAAGCATGCTGGCAGTCCATTGGCATCATTACGAAGAGAAGAATTGTACTACCATTTTACATGGATATCATCATCATGATGAGCTGGTGCATTTGGACTACAAGGAATGGGTGGATTTTCAACAACATTGATCCAACAGTGCAGAATTGCAAATGTCTCTTCATCAAAGAAATGAAGCTAGTTCAGATTAGAGCAAAATGGAAACATCAAGAGAGATTAGAGCAATGGATAGATTCTTGGAATGATACCTAGCTGAGAGGCTTTTGGTTACTTTAGCTTTCTAGTTGCTTAGTTTCTTTTTTCATAAGCTTTTTGTTTGTTTCTTTATTTGTTTAAACTCTCTTGTACTTTTTTTATATCTTTTAATATATAATCTGTAGGGGCTTGCCCCTCCAGTTCCATAAAAAAAAAAAGTTCGAAAAGAAATTGGGTACTTGGAAAGGAAAGATGTTGTCTTGTAGAGGACGATTGGTACTTTTTTTTTTCAAACCGATCAACAAAAGAAGAAATACCGCCTAGCCAAATGGACCGTCTTACGTACTCTCTAAAAGAGCAAGGCCGTATGGGCATTCTGGATCTAGGAATTCATAACAGATGTCTCCTTACCATGGCCGAGGACGGAGAAATGACAGTCGGTCTTGTCTAGCTGGTGGTCGGAGTTGACCACAGATTGGCCAGCTGGCGGTTTTCCTGGCCGGCCAGAGAGCTGCTGGTGGGGTCGAGGGCTGGCCATAGTGGGTTAGGCGGCAGCCATAGGCGGCTGGGGCGTGTCTTGGGTTAGCTTAGGGTCGAAGCTTGACGTTTCCATGTGTGGAAAGGCGAGGGACGGTAATGGCCAGGCAGCGGCTAGCTGGAATGGCAGGTGGGTGCTGGACACTAACTGGTTGGACGGCGGCGACTGTAGGGACTGGCCGAGGGCGGCCATAGGTGGTTAGGGTGCTGCCATGGGCAACAAGAAGGTGGGTTAGGTCGCCTAGGGCATACCTAGGGCTATCCATGGCAGGGAGCTAGGTTTGGCTGGTCGATGGCCAACGTTGACCGGCCGGGGATGGCTGGAAGAAGCGCGGCGGGGTAGCAGCTGGCTGGCGGTGGCCATGGAAGGGCAAGGGCGATATTACAGTTAGGGCTTACCTTGGGGTGATGGTGGAAGATTACCAAGGGTGACGGCTGCGAGTTTAGGGAAGCGGGGCCTCGAGGGTGGTGGCTTAGATTTATAGGCCAGTCCGCTAGGGTTTAGTGGGGCCAGGGCGTCGGCGGGGCTTGTCTCCTAGTCAGAGATGACCAGGAGGAGGCGCACACAGAAGGGGTTGGTAAGGGCCGACTTGGACTTGGGTGTGGCTAGGGCGTGGCAGCGGCTGCTGGCTGAGTCCGAGTAGGACTCGACCAGGGAAGGCTTGCACGCGGCCAGTGCTAGATGATGCATGGCCAGGGCTGGCTGCTTCGGCTAGATGGCGGGCTGGGCAAGTTGGCTAGCTGGCTGGCTGGTTTGGCCGGTTGGCTGGCTGGGATGGCCGGAAGGCTGTCTGCGCTGGCTGAGGTGGTTGGCCGGTTGGCTAGGGTGGTCAGAAAGCTGGCTGGCTAGCTAGGGTGGCCGGAAGACTGGCCGGGGTGGCCGGCTGATTGGCCGGGTTAACTGGCCGGTTCGTTGAAGTGGCTTGCCGGGCTAGCTAGGTCAAGGAGGAAGAAGGGAAAGCCAAGAGAAAGAAAGATAGATACAAAACCAATGGGTCGAGCTATCGGTTTTGGAAAAGGGCACAACAAAAAGAATGCAACGGCATGAATGCAACAAGAACAAGGTGGCCCTAAGGTTGCTTAAGTTGTTAATTGGTTGAAACAAGTAACACCCTAAGCAAGTCTAACAAGTTTTTGAATTTTTGAAAAAGTGGTATTTAGGGTGTTACAAAATATTTGGTGACAAAATGATTACCGGAGTGAAAAAAAAACCCCTAGTGATTCACATTTCTGGGCCGGTCTTATGACTGTTAAGGACCAGTTTTTGGATCTAGGGAGCTTTCAACTACAAAATGGCACTCAATTAAGGTTTTTTGAAGATAAATGGCTAGGTAATTACACTTTAAAGGATGAATACCCAACTTTATATAATATTGCAAGGATACCAAGTGATACTGTATCTAAGGTTTGTACTTCAATCCCGTTAAATATTTCTTTTTGCAGGGCGATAGTAGGTGACAAACTAGTTGCCTAGATGAATTTGGTAGCTAAATTATCCAATGTCCATCTAACTGACCAAAAGGATGTTTTTATATGGGGCTTGAAACCAAGTGGGCAGTTCTCGGTACAAACAATGTATGCAGCTTCCATAGATGATAGAGTCACAATTGCAAACAAAGATATATGGAAGTTGAAAGTGCCCCTACATAAGGAGTGATTCTCACCAAGGATAATTTAGTTAAAAGAAATTGGCAAAGAAATGAAAAGTGTTGTTTTTGCGGTAACAAGGAGACCATACATCATCTTTTCTTTGACTGCTATCTTTCTAAATTTATCTGGAGAATAGTGAAACTTACCTTTAATTTGCAACCACCTAGAAGTTATTTTTGGTGCTTGGCTGAATGGAATAGATAGTAAAACTAAGGGACAAATTTTAGTAGGAGCGGGCGGCATATGCTGGGCATTATGGTTAAGCCGGAATGATATAGTGTTTGAAAAAGCACATATTTTTCCTCCCATATAGGTTCTTTACAGGAGCACTCATCGGACAAGATTGTCGGCACTCCTTAAGAAGGAGGAGGAGCAGCAGCAACACATGGAAAGTGCATGCTGCTCTTTGGAATCTTTAACCATTGAGATTTTCGCAGATATGGATAGAGGTTTAGCAATAGATTAACCTGAGTGAAATCGTTGTTTAAATCTTTATCGCTTTGTGTGGACTTTGCTACCTTTTGAGATTGTGCTTGCGCTGTGTGCCCGCGATGGTGTTGCGGAGTATCTGTAATAATCTAAGCGGTTGGATACATCTCCGGATGTAGAGACCGGGATAATTCATTATCTTAATGAAATAGAGCTCCCTTTATCTTAAAAAAAGAACACAAGAAATAGATGCATCTTCAACTAGAGACCTGTCCGTCTTGATGTCTGTAAATCTTCCTTGAAGCGTGAGTTTGCCATTTGCCATGGTTACCCATAGGGCAAAGAGAAAAATATTTTCCTACTATTGTAGAGTGGCTGGACATGTTGAGGAAATTTATTTTTTTCTTCCTTTTGTATAAAAGTCATTCTTTAATTCATTTATATATTTTCACTAATACTATGCCCACTTCGTCCCTCGTGTTAGAGCAAAAATACATCCTTGTGACTAAGATGTAATGTTTGCTAAGACTCCTGTGTTCCGATCCATCTGAAACTGGTAAACGTGTATTGTAGAAGAACAGAGAGCTGCTACTTTATTTATCTGGCACGTACGACAGTTCCCTTCCAAGGTATTATCTAGAAAAGATTCCTTCCATCTTTATTCTATATCTCCAGCCTCACGCAAAGCGCAACGGAGAGCAGAGAGCAATGCATATATGCTCTTTTATCTGAAAGCAGCCAACGATCGAAGGGCTCATTGGAAACCTGCAACATAGCTTGCCTTGACAGTTAGCACTCCACATTCTCTCCGAGGGAGAGAGTTTCTGTTGTCTTCTCAATACAACAAAGATACCTAGCACCCAGCTAGCTGCCAGGCCCAGGTACCAATATTGTTTGGAATTCTACGTTTTTCTATGTCAATTATTAATTGCATCTTTATTTTGTTTAATTCTCTCAATAATAGTTATCTAGATATATGGATTAACATGCGTGTTCTTGTACAGGATAGAACTCGCGTTCTTGTCCGTGGAGATCCTTCTCGAGGTGCAAAGATGGGTAAGATTTCTGGAGCTGCTTGTGTTAATTTGCTGGTGCTTTTTATACCGAACAAATTCATATCATGCCTCGAAGGGTGCCTCTCTTTTCCCTTCCATATGGATACATGCTAATGGTTTGGAAACTATAGACCAACAACATACCGCTACAAAGTTTAGCTTGGGCTCCGCACTTTGCATATATGAAAACCTATATAATTTTTATCTAAATGTGTTCTAGACTTCTCTATGTGTGTCTAGTTCTCTAATTATTACAAGATAAGCACTTGCAATGAAATTATGTGAAAGTTTAAATATTAATTATAATTAAGTGCCACAAATAGATGCAGAGTCATAAAGAAAAAAAAATTCTTACATGCCATTGGCATAAACAAAATCCCTTATCCCTTATCTACCACTAATAAACATGATTCTTATATATGCCATTGGTGTCAAACTGTAATCCCTTCCATACCGAGGTATTTGCCTGTGTAAGCATATAAACATTTCGATTTCAGTATTGGCCCCGCTAGTTATTACCAAAACGCAGAGGTGGTCAACAATGACCAAATGGGCTGCTCGGTGAGATTGAGAAAGGAAGTGGCAGAGATGTCTGGTCGAGGAACCAGTTGTGTGGACTGCTGGGCTTAGCTATTTGGGTTGCTTGGTATGTGGGCGATGTGGGCCACGTGGTTTCTTGGTGCTACTTCGCAGTGCGCTGGCTGCGCTCGTGCTGGACACTCCTCACATGTACCTCGGTCTCAAGTGAATAGATCATTCTAAAGTTCCAATGTTGCATAGTAGTACAATAACCTACATCATGTGCTAGGGATGAAAATAGGCCGGGTCGAACTATTGGGTAGTTGACCCAACCTTCAAAAGTAAGGCCGAAAGGTCACAGGGGCTAGTCTCGAGTCGAAATTGGTAGAAAGGCCCGGTACCAATTGACCCAATTGGTAACATGGATCGATCTAACCGTCACACAACTACCATTTTTAAAAAATTGTGACAACTGATAGGATGACCAAATTGATCTTTTTATGTCTACTAGGTAATAAATCCCCGTTGCAATGGATTTTTTTTTTAATCTGGCTGCACGCAGAGTGGGGCCCTGAGGCTAGCCAGGGCTTTGTGCTGGGCCTCTCCTGGTCGGCTTGGCCCGACGTGGTGGTCTATATTTGGATGTGTGACAGGGTAAATGGTTATACATTGAGAGTCCATATTAAATTAAATTATCATGAAATTTAAATACTATCACAAACTGATCGTACGCGAGCTTGCCGTACGTGGATATCACAAGCAGATTGGACCTCCTGATATTCTATGAACAAAACCAAATTGAACTGAAACTACTGAAAACTTGCAGATGCAAATAAATGAAAATTTTCACCTTGAAGGGTTCATAGCATGACATCAAAGCTATACGCATAGGTTGTTTCTGTCAGTATTATATAACATTTAGTGAATATTACCGAAGCAGATTGAGATGGGCAGTTACATCATGCTCAAGGGATCCACTCAAGTCACGTCCCCGTGGATGATGGGGCACAGACAATGGAGCTTCTGGTGCATGTTCACCACGCCCTGGGCTCTACAGGAATGCTCCAGCCCCATGCAGGAGTCGCCCTGTGGTGTCAGAGGCAGGCAGGGCGCCGATTACGTGGCCTGTTTGTTCCCATAAAGTTTACCCACCCGTCACATCGAATATTTGGACACTATTTAAAGTAGTAAATTAAATCTATTTCCAAAACCTTTTTCACAAATGGACAGTAAATTGTGAGACGAATCCAATGAGCCTAATTAATTCATAATTGGCTACAGTGATGCTACCATAACCATCCGTTAACCATGGGGTCAAAGGCCTCATTAGATTCGTCTTGCGATTTACCACAGAGTTCTACAGTTAGTTTTATCATTAACCTACATTTAATACTCCTAAATAGTGGTCAAACATTTGATGTGATACCTCGTAAACTTTACCCCCTCCCATACAAACACACCTCACTGATCAGCCTGCTCCCAGCCTACCGCCGCTGCCGGCCCGCCGCCACCAGACACCTTGGTTTAAAGTTTGTCGGCAATTTTATTTTCCTCTCTGACCATAAAAATCACAAATATGCAGAGCAACTTGTAAAGAATCTCAAATAAAAACCTATGATATACATAGCCCCCATTCTTCAGTTCCCTCCAGCAGTATGATAACAACACCAACAGACTTGAAAAAGATTAAGAAAGAATGAGCAAAGAGTATAGGAAGAGAGCGCAATAATGCAGCTAAAATGGAGAAGTGTTGACACTCAAAAGTGTCCAGAGTGTGTAATGGACTTCCCCATCACGTTTCTATCATCAAGACAACCCGAAAGCATACTTGGATCATTGCATTGGTTAGGGGTGCATTAATGTGGTGCATGGCACATGTGGGCCATACAAGGTTGCATGGTATGACACGTGTACTAGCACTGGACATATAGTCGCGTGTGCCAAGAGGGAATGTTCCTAGTCATCATTTGCATGGTTGTGGGTATGTTGGTCCAATGAAGATGGTGACGTCCATGAAAGGGACCATGACGCCTAGGGTGGGGGGGGGGGGGGGGGGGTTTGAATTAGGTAACTTAAAACTCTACTCCTAACTATGGACTCTAATTTCCACTCTAGTCAAAACCAATGCAATAAGTGAACTAACTATATGTGCATCTACAGTTTTGCTAGTGTGTGTTGCTATCAACTAGGCTAGGAAGGTAAAGCACAAAACCTAAGTACATAATGTAAATGCGGAAGCTTAATTGAGATAGAGATGCAAATTCCCGTCGACCACTCTGGTATTTTTACCGAGGTATCAAGAAGCGCGCAAGCTTCCCCATAGTTGTCATTGGAGCCCCTCGCAAGGAAGCCCTCACTAGAGCCAAGCTCCTAGTCGGGTCACTCCATGGATATATAGCCATGGGCCTTCCCCTCACGCAACTGGGTCTCTGGTGTGCCTCTCCTGTATCGCTCCCCACCGTCTTCACTATCAAGCTTCTTGCCGAAAATGCCGCGGGCCTTGTTCCCTCCAGTACATGGTGATAGCCACACCACAAACGCAGTTGGTGTGGTCTCGCAAGACTACAAGCCCCTCCGAGTACAAACACAATGCGCGCAAGCACCTTTGATTTTGAGGTATGAAAACCTCACTAAACACTAGGCCTAAACCTGGAGCAAGCGCCATTGCAGTGGTGTAGGCCTAAACATTTCCCAAAGCACCTACACAAGTCATTGAGTGATTCATTAAGCACTTTAGGGTCTACTTCTGATAGAGAAGAGCTTCAACTCTCTTGATATGTTCCTTATCTCCCACACCCCTCAAATGGTTGCCAAAGGGGATATATATAGCCCCCATTCCAAAACTAGCCATTGGAGGCTGCACAACAACTCTGCGTCAGACATGTCAACACGTCCACGTCATTAGCTAGCCATTGCTTCTGACCGTTGCTGACCATTGGAGGACTGTTGCAATCCGGTGCTTTGTACGCTGCAACACTGGACTTGTCAGGTGCCCTCTGGGTGTCTCCAACTTGCGCTACATCGTCTCTGGAACCCCAGTCCGGTGCTTTGTCCAATGCAACACCGGAGATGTCTGATGCAACACCGGAGATGTCCAATGCCTTGCCTGGGTCATTGTCTTGTGCACATCGTGGTGTCCGGTGTGGTCCATTTGCCTGCAGGCAGGGGCGGAGCTAGCATGTAACTAACAGGGTCAATTGACCCCGATAAACTTTAGAATTTTCAATGTAAATTACTTTTCACAACTAGTGATGACCCCATTGTTTAGAAGGCATGACCTCGGCGATCTTTTAGTCTAGCTCTGCCTCTGCCTACAGGTGCTGCAGTTGCAGCCACCCACCTGGCATTGTGTCCTATCTGTGTGTTGTCCAGTCCAGCACCCAATCAACTCCATTCCTTGGCATGTCTTCTCTCGATCTTCTTCCATCTTGTGTCTTGGTCTGTTGCATGCTCTTGTGGGTCTTCATTGATGCTTCTAGAGTCTTGCTTGAGGTGTTGATCACCGTTGCCTAAGTCCAAGCCTCCTATTGCAACCTATCGGACTACAAAACAAACACTTCAAAATTACGTTAGTCCAATTTGGTCTCATTGATCATCAAACACCAAGATCGAAACTAAATGGCCCAAGCAAGGGTCCATTTTCCTTACAATACGGCCTAGTTTGAATGAGGTCCATGGTAGCCCATGTAGTATGTTAATATGGGATTGTGGGGGTTTAGTGCCACCTTGGTTGTTGAGGGTGGGTTAGACCAACATATAAGGCATTTAGAGTCCATATTTGTAACCTCAGTTAAATCTTTTATGTGAAGTGAGAACAAAAGCATAAGTAGGTTGATGGTACTATGTGGATCACTCAATGTACATAGTCGATCAAAGCCATTTGTGACTCAGGGTGTTGTGATTTCCATGCTTTGGTTTGATTGAGTAATCCACACATGGATCCACTGATGCCTCTTTGTCAATGATGTAAGCCAAGGAAAAAGCTAAGAAGAAATAGTCAAAAGAAATAGGAGGGGATTTGGTTGCAATAATGGGAAGAGAGAAGTGTGAGATCTAAGAATGGCAGTCAGGTGCCGCTCTATCTATACTCTCCTTGACACCACTGAAAACACAAAAGCACACTGACGTTCTGATGCGTCCACTGAGGCCTCTATCTCAATGATGTAATCCAAGGAAAAGGCTAAGGGGAAATAGTCAAAAGAAAGAGGAGAAAAACCTTAGGGGAAATAGTCAAAAGAAAGAGGGGGGAATTTGGGGGAAATAATGGGAAGAGAGAAATGTGATATCTAAGAATGGCAGTCAGGCGTGTTTGGACCCGCTCTATCTCAATGATGTAAGCCAATGAAAAAGCTAAGGGGAAATAGTCAAACAAAAGAGGAGGTAATTTGGTGGCAATAATGAGAAGAGAGAAGTGTGAGATCTAAGAATGGCAGTCAGGTGGGTATGGACCCAAAACTCGCGGGTTTCAGACCCGATGGGGGTGGGGTCAGGTCTGTTTTTGGCCCCACAGATCTCAGGTTCGGGGCCCTGAATCGGGACAGGTTCGGGGTTGGGGCTACATTTTACCCCGCGGGGACCTGAACAGCCATCGCCCACCGCTCCTTTTCCCTCACCCAAACTGATTCAATAAGAATAAAAAATATCCCTCACCCGAACTGCTAGCAGCTCATCATTACCCCTCACCTCATAGCTGTCACCTACCACATACCCTCCACCCACAACTGCACGTGTGACCCCTGCACCTCACACGCTCGGCGCCCTTAACCACTACGACGGCATGCCGCACAAGTGCGCCCCTGTGCCCTGCACCTCGCACACAGAAGCCCCCACTGACCATGGCACGCGCTCCTCCGTACCTCACCCATGCACACCCTAGTCCCCTGTGTCACACATGCCTCCGGTGGCCTGGGAGCTCCAGCGACAGCAGGATCACTCCGAGGGTGGCACGATGAACACGCTAGTGAATAATTTGGTGGCGGGGGAGGGGCCAGTGGCAGTGGTCGACCAGATGGACGGGCAGGCAATGGTGAAGGGCAAAGCACCCATCTATGCCGAGGACGGGAAGTGGTGCTACAGACGTAGATCGGCACTGAGCTATGAAGGGTTTGGCGACCGTGTCGGCTGAAACGGGGAGGCGAATATAGCGGTGTGTGTGGGGAGATCAACAACCGCGTTGGACTCGAGGTGAGCTCATCCATGGCGGCGGCGGCGGTAGATGGATGCACTACAGAGGGAGAGAGGCCATCTCCTCGGGTTTCAGGGAACTCATTGGGTTTCGAGGACCCGGCGGGTACCTGGGCGGATCTCCAGCTGAAACATAGTTCAGGACGGGTTTGGGTCTGCTTCTCGGGTTTGGGTGCACAAACCTCCACCCGGTCCTGACCCGCCCTGTTGCCATTTCTAGTGAGATCAAGACATTTGGAAAGATAAGGAGAGTGAGAATTAATTGAATCCCAGATGATTTTACAAGGAAACTTTAGTGCTGTGCGAAAACATATCCAATGCGTTTAACCTTCCATATTGAGCAGTTTTACTGTCCAAAATAATAGCTATTAGTTTTTCAAAACTAATGGCCATTAGTTTGATCCAACGGTCCAGATTTAATTTCAAAAATCCACTACTAATGGCCATTAGTAAGGGTAATATCGGAAAATATAAAATATGATGGACTTGTAATAGTAATTTTGTTTTTATAAAGAAAATCAAATTTATAATTTGATCAATTCGTGTTGTCTATCAATCTAGTTCATTATTATAGTTCCTAGGGTTAACCGGTTAGGGTTGAATTATTTAGTTCATGGTTATAAAACAATAAATAAATTAATAGTAAATTACTAATCTGCCCTCAAACTAATGGCCATTAGTTTTAAAAAACTAACTGCCATTATTTTGGACTGTAAAACTGCTCTCCATATTAGGCCACAAACAGATTTGGCACGGATAGTACAACCATCTCTGATACAGAAATGGCATAGATACACCATCCTTCTTTCGAAATCATTAGACCATCTCCACTAGATTGAGGAAAATCCATCCCCTTTCGATATAACCAACAATAAAGGAGATTGAAGAAAAAACATGCTCCGACAGATGCCCTTTCCAATCCCTTTTCCCTATTTTTTTACTTCACAATCCCTCAAAATACTACCTCAATCCCTCTAATGAAGGGGATCTGCCACCATTTTTTCTCAACCCCCTTTCTTCCACCTCCCGCCACTGACAATGTGGGCCCATAGGTGGAGACGTTGTCACTGTGAGTGCACGCTGGCTGTGATACTCTTGCGCCGGGCAGGAGAGCGCGCAGGCCAACCGTCGCTGCCATGAGCATGAGCGTGAGGGCCGGCCGCACCACTGCCATGCCGGGTACGCGAGTGTGCAGGCCAGCCGTGCCACCGCCACCACACAAGGCACGCGAGCTCATGGGCCAGCAGTACTACCACCGTTGCCATGAGCTTGCGTGCCAACCTCTGCACTTGGTAGGCGACGACATGGGCCGGCTGCTGCCAGCAGGTGAGCACATTTCACGATGCTATCTCTTGAGTCCACGAATATGATGGAGAAAGAATACCCTGAACATCGTGTTGTGAGAGAGAAATGTATCGTGAAATGTGCGAGACTATATCTTGAGTCCACACTAGTATCTTCTCTTTTGTACTAAAAAATTCATGAGGTAGCTCTAAGCCAGACCATTGAAAACGCCATGACAAGATGCTTTTCTAGCTGTTGGCTTTTCTATCTATCGTTGATGCACTGTATTTATGCTACCTCTTACCTCTGGAGGTTAACGGATGCTGCATATATGTAGGTGTTTGCGTTCAAAATCTGGAGTTGGATGCTTAACTTACAATTAAGCAAGAGCTAGATAGCTTGAAAACCGGCCGGCCGGGCAACAAGTTGATTCATCATGTCAGCAGAGGTAAACCATGCATAGATCGAGTGACTTCCGATCTTCCTTTGTAACTTGAAATGAGAATGATCGTCATCACTCGGTGACCATATAAATACAATGCGCACTCTACTCATATTGTACGGCTTTTACGCATAGAATTACACGCAAATTAAATATTTTATATTTATCAGCTGCATTTTTAACATACTTATTGAATCACTTAATTTTAATAGTATATGAATCCATTGATGCTTTTTTGCATGTGTAAATTGAAACAAAATTAGTTTTTTCTTACGGATATACATTTCTAAAAGATATTTCATTGTTAACCGACAGGGTTTGGAAGTTTGCTTTATGCTGGCAATAAAGAATATCTATATATTCCTCCATCCATCTAAATTTATATTTAAGTATTTATAATATTTTTATTTGACATGTGAAGGTTTTCCTACATATGGCGTAGGACATGCATGCATGCTAGACCTAGACTTGTCTAATTATTAATTGGTATTGATCACCGTACCATTTCAGGAGATCTTGATCAAGGCAGATAGCATCGCTGATGCAGCAACGGAGATAATTAGTTTCCTTGAGGGTACCGGCACGGGAAGAAGCTTGACATACTTTGATGGCTGGTTTGGGTTGGGCGCATCCGCCGTCCTTAGAGCAATTGCCAAGCGACTTAGATCATCATCATCACAGGCATCTACTACTGGGTTGACAACAGGCTTGGGCAAAATCATCCACATCGACTGCTCACTGTGGCAAAGCAAGAGAGCTTTGCAGAAGGCAATTGCAGAGGAGCTGCAACTTCCCCCGCATACGATGGCCATCTTTGATCGACCATCATGATGAGGAGGATGATTTTGATGGGGTGGGGGAGAGTGCTAGAGGCGTGATACCGCTTGTCACGAAGGCAATCTTGGACAATCTATATAACCGCAGATTCCTGGTAATCTTCCATAATGGGAGCGGCGAGTACATTGATTTGTCAGAGTGTGGTGTCCCTGTAATAGGGCTTTTGGGCATGAGGGTGCTTTGGACTTCCCGCGGCAGGTTCCGTCTTCATGGCATACAAGATGAGGATGTGAAGATGTTAGCTGGGATGAGTGATTTTGCTGTAAGTGCTGAATTGTCTAGTGACTTCATATTTGATAAATTGGTGTCTCTTCTACATGAAGAGGCTATGGAGGTTACCAGTTACATTGGTATACCTGAACCAGATTTGAGCCCTAAGATTGCCATGGAGTGCTTCTTGTATACGGTGCTGATGAGAGGTGAAGGCTATGGAGGAGCCTATGGCATTGACTGGGCCACCCATGCAGCCAACTACTGGGTGTGCGATGGGATCATACAGACACAGATCACCGATAATGGTAACAGATCAGCATGGGAGATTGCTGATGCCCTGCATAGGAACATGAACTTGCAGATGGATTGGCATCCGATTTGGGTGGTGAACATTCGTGATGTCATTGGATTGTGTCGTGAACAGTGGGAGTGTTGTGGCCGTTGGGTTTCAGCCAACCAAAAAAATGTACATCAACAGCATCACAAGGAAAAGAAAGGCAAGCACTATGGCATAGCAGTAGCACAAGTGCCACCTCAGGTCACATCCTTCTTCTGTTCAGGGGCTGGACCGACGGTTGACAACATCAATGCTACAATGACACTAGAAGCTGGCATATTCGAACATTCAGATAGGAGCATGCTGCTGAGCGTGATACACCTGTCCTACTGTACATTCAGTTTTTCACGGCCTCCTTTCCTTAGTTGCAGCAACCTAAGATTCCTCTTGCTTGACCATTGCGAAGATAGTGACGAGGAGCATATTGGACACAACCACCATGACAGTAGTGGTGCTTGTTTTCGGAAGCTATGGGTGCTCGATCTAAGATACACATTTTGGCATTGGTTGCTATCAAAAGAAAGGATGGACCTAATGACTGAACTGAGGGAGTTTAGCGTGAAGGGAGTCGAGAACTGGAACTTACACCAACAACTATTCAGTTATGATGCTGTCAAGAACATCATCTACTGGCTGCCCAAGCTTAGGCTGCTTAGCAAGCTTCGAGTGCCATCAGCGGTAGCAGTATGCTTCCCGGACCTGTCAAGTTCAAGCCTCAAGACGATCATCGTTGATAATAACTGGATTTACATTGAAGACAACATTGGCCATGACGTCCTACCTCCATCTCTAGAGTCATTTAGCTTCACATGCGACTATGCTGACAGCACAAACATCATGATAGTCTCCTTCCGAGCATGTGCCAAATTAGAGATTATGTTGCTGAAAGGATTGTTTTGGAACCTTCTAGAGCTGGACTTGTCAGGTACAGCAGTGAAAACCCTCGACCTCAGTGCAATCCAAGCCCCACGCTTGAGGCGGCTCTTCTTGGTGGGATGTGAGAAGCTCTGTGCAATACTATGGCCTCAGGAAGGCAAAAATAAGCTAGAACTAGAGGTGCTGCGCATGGACACCACCCAGGCAACAATAGAGGACAGTGATGGTGCAATTATGGGTTTGCCATCATCAACAGCAGCAGCAGCAGCAGCAACCTTAGAGCCGTGCAACTTTCATGTGTACGTCTTGCTAGGGGATGCAAGGATTCTTAGGTCGCTCTTGCATGTTGGAATTGCCAAATATCTACACGTAGAGATTTCATCTACAGCTTATGCTAGCAGGAGCAGTACAGGTGTCGAAGGTGGCTGCAAAGGCTCCAGTAGTCAAGGCAGGGGTAGCTGCGGTGAACAAGTACCAGTTGCAAGCAGCAGCAGCAGCATCCTACGGCGGCAGAAGCCAATTGGAGACAACACCATTCCCATTCCCACCCCAGCAATCACGTGGACGATGTGGCCATGCCCACCCGTTCCTTTTAGTGAGTCATGTGTCCATTGCTATGTCAGCATAGTACAAGATGAGCTTCGGACAGAAACAGGATTGCCGCAAGGTCAGAATACTCCTAGTCTGCCGGATTTTGTGCATGACAGAGCCAGGAGTCTGTACCTGCATGACAGCTTGTTTGTCACCTGCATCCCAGGCCATACATCACCAGCTTACGCGATAGATCTGAGCTGGGGCAGTCTATGGTGGTGCCGACTGGAGAGGTGCCCAAACTTACAAGGCACTGTGTTCACTGCTCCACGGATCGGCGGGAGGTTCAATGTGTTTTTGGATCTGAAGGCGTTCTGGGCATCCCAACTCCCAAAGGCCCGATGCATCTGGGACTGGAGCATGTCATCGTTTCGGCCTGGATATTGGTCATTCAATTACCTGGTGTTCTTACACCTAGAAAACTGCCCCAGGCTATTACATGTGTGTAACACCCTGTGTTTTCCCATGTCCAAAAACCACTAAAAATTTAAACTTTTTCGAATTCAAACAAATGCAAATCAAATGGTATACAAGTTGCACATCAAAATGACATTTTCGAATTTTAACTGTGCATCAAACACCACCATGTGCATATTTGGATTTTCCTGAGTTTATTTATGTGTTTGGTCGCTGTTTGTCTTTTGGCGAAATTTGAATTTCATTCAAATTTGCCTCGGATTAATTCCCAGAAAAATTGAAACAATATTTTCCCGCCTGGGCCGCCCTCTCCTCCTTCCTTTCCGCGGCCCAGCTCCACCCATTCCCCTCTCCTCTTCCGCGCAGGCCGAGCAGGCCGGCAGGCCCAGAAGCGCGCGAAAGCCCAACTCACCCGCGCCAGCCCGTCAGCCCACTCCTCTCTCTCTCACTGACGGGTGGGCCCCGCGCGCGTCTTCCTCCTTCGGACCGCCGGGCGCTACTGTGCGTCGCCGCCGTGGTACGACGAGCACGCCGCCTGGCCGCGCCTTAAACCCGCTCCCTCTCCTATTCGCCGGCGTACACCGCCCCTCCGCTCCCATTGGCCTAGAGTGCCACGTCGAGCCGCCGTACCCGCGCCGCGTCCTTCCCCGTCAGGCGCGCATTCACTCCGGCGACGAGCCGTTGCGGGGAAGCTTCCTCCCCGGCCGCATCTATAAGAGGGGAGCTCCCCCTCATTCTCTCATACGCTCCCGCACCCTCAATTTCCCATCTCCGCGTCCACCGAGCTCCAATTTCCACTTTTCCCCACCGTCGTCTCCAACTCCGGCGACCACCTCGGTGATCTCTCAGCGCGCAACCAGTCAGCCCCGCTCCTCTTCTCTTCTTCCTTGAGCTTCTCTAGTCGCTCCCTAACCCCGCTCCGCCTGCCATTCTTGCAGCCGAGGCGAGGAGCATGGAGTACCAGGGAGGCTAGGGTTCCGGCCACCTCAAGCTCGTCGACGTCAAGCCGCAGACCACCTCCGACGTCGCCAAGCACGCAGTGAGCACCACCATCCCCTCCTTGTTCTTTTGCGCCTTTCAATTTAGCCTCTCGCCCACGCGAACCCACTCCGCACCGAGCGCCGCCCTCACCGCCGCACTCCGGCGAGGTGCGCGCCACCGCTCCGACTAGCCTTCACGTGCACGTGTAGCACTGGATGACTTCCCGTCGCTCGGTGAACACTCCCGGCCACACAAACTCGAGCTTACGCGCACGCTCGCGCGCTCACACCCCGCACAATGTCGCGCCGCCGCACTCCGGCGAGCGCGCACCGCCGCTGCAGCCACCCTCCGCGTCACCATGTAGCGCCGCTAGGTTCGCCCTCGCGCGTAGGCCTTGTAGACGCTCACCGCGTCCCCTCCCGCGCGCAGTAGCCGCTGCCGGCGAGCTCCCCGTCGACGCGCCGCCGCGCGCGTCTCTCCTCCGGCGCGGTTGACCGCGCCACGCTGTCATCCGACGTGGCACGCCACGTCGATGACTGGGCCCGCGACGACCCGGTCGTCCTCGCCCAGTCAGCAATGGTCCACGAAGCCGGCGCACCGTGGACCACACTCACACCCGCGCCCGGCTCACCGCACACGTGGACCTAGTCCACGACACAGTGGCCAACAGCGGACCCGCCTCCGCGGTCCCACCTGTCAGCCTCTCAGGCGCCCTGTTATTGCTACGGCCACACGCAGATTGCACACGGAATCTTTTTCTAGCACTTTTCCTTCAACAGAAAAATCCCGTAAAAATTCTAAAAATAGTATTTAGTGTCCTAAGCTTATTCCAGCCTTTGTTTGCTTCTGGATAATTAGGATTTACCTTTTGCTAATTATTTAGCTTAAATCCTATTTATCTTTCCATTGCAAATCTTGCAAAATTCACAACTCCTTCAATTTAACTCCAAATTTGATGAATCTTTCGCCAAAATTCATCAAATTTCATGATCTATCTGTTGGAACCAGAGCCATCCACTGTTTCCCACTGTTTGGCCTTTATTTGGATTTAATTGCTTGTTAGCTTAATTGTTTGATCGTTAGATTAATTCGATCGTCGTTTATTTACTCTTCAATAGAGGATCAAGCTTTTGAGGAAGGAAACGAGGACCCGGATTACGAGGACTTAGAAGAAGAAGACTTTGGTGAAGGCAAGTTCTAACCCCTTTGATCATGTTGACCCTATGTTTGCAAATAATCCTATACAGAGCCTGCTTTGGAAATAACTGTGCATAGTATTTTAAATATGCTTTAAATGCTAGTTGACCCTATGTTGATGATTGCCATGCCTTGTTAATTGTTTATCCACTGCCTTGTTAGCCCTAGGATCCACTGTCATTAATTCTTTAATGATATGTTGATATGCTACACTGCTTAGGACTTGTTACCATGTGTACTTAATTTAATCTTGTTAATCATGCTTTTGCGTTAAATGCGTGTGTGATTGGTGGAGTGCGTGTGAATATGAAATGTGGGATGGTAGCTTATTAGGTGATATTTTGTGCAACCCATAGTGGGAATACTCTTTGACGGGAGCAAGCGAGGTAGTCCTCAGTGGGGAGGGCTATCTCTGGGATGCGAGTCCTCCTTTGAGGATAGCTATTGGAGATGCTTGCTTCGGTCGTATAAGGACCGGTTCATGTGCCGCCTGGCCTAGCACCCTTCGTACAACCACATGCCTTGAATGGGAAAGGTTTGGAACCACACCCTACTATAGTGTTCACCCGGTACCCACCAGGAGGGCAGAAGATTGCGACGGAAGCCAGGAGAAGACCCGAAGCAGTGAGCGTCGTGGTCCGGCATATGGTGTTCTTTCAGGCCTTTCTACATGATGATGATGATATTGTGACGCCCCTGGTTGGTTAATTCCGTGGTGCCGTGGTGACACCAAGTAGGTACGGGACCATTAGTATGCCAGCCCAACCTATGACGATAGGGAGGACTGGTGTACCATGTGGGGAAACGTGTACAACCTCTGCAGAGTATAAAATCTATCCTGATAGCCGTGTTCCACGGTAATGGACAATGCGAAAGCTTGTGCCACACAATGATTAGTATAATGGTGTGAGTTAACCCCCTTGGTGTGTTTTTGGAATACTCCGGTGTGGAACCGTGAGCTGGTTTCCTGCCAGCATTAAAATGTGGGAACTGGCGGGATGGACTTTGTCTCCCCCAGGGCCAAACAACCCCATTAATCCTCAATGATAATCTTGTTTAGTAGTTTGCGAACTGCTTTGTTTTACAAACAACCTCCTGCATAAACTTGGCTTTCCGCCCAAGCGCTAAGCCCTCAGCCTATCCTTTGATAATATCCTTGCATGCTTATACCCCTTGCTGTTAGGACTTGCTGAGTACCTTATGTACTCACCCTTGCTTTAATCATTCAGATGAGGAACCTGAGTACCAGGAGGATGGTGATGAAAAGTAGGGTTCCATCCGCACTCAAGATGCCTGTGTCGGCTTTGCTTCCGTCTTCCGCTGTAGTTGTGTTTAAGTGGTTCTGCCTTTGCAGCCCACTAGCATGATGCTTGATGTAATAAGATGGCCCTTGGCCAGGAGTTGTAAGACCTTTTATGTATGAAGGCTTGTATGAGACTCGGTAATATTTATGTAAGTGATGACTCTGTGATATCATTCTGTGTAAAGTGTATGTATCAGCGTCTGATCCAGGGACTGATACAGTAAGCACTCATGCTCCAGAAATGGGGTATGACAGAGTGGTATCAGAGCCATGCTTGACTGTAGGATGGACCCTAGGTTGGAAACGATTGTGAGAGAGTGATATTTTATATATATAAACTATATTACAAAATTTCTTACAGTTCGTTCTTACTTACAAAACTATTTTTTTTATACCTGTTACTTACCTGTTTTCAACTTTTGTTGGAACAGATGGCGGACCAGCAGCTAGGCACCGAGTGGACTTTCAGCTACCAGACTGGAGTGGCAGGCTTCCCCACTGTCCTGTTCGAGACCTTGCAGAGGTTCGGCTACACCGACCGTCCTGAGTACCGTGCCCGCAGCTTCGTCGAGAGGGGCACCCAGCGGTGCGAGGTGGAGGTGACAGTCCTCCAGCCCCGTGCACGTCCAGACCTGCCACCACTGACAGTGAGAGCTACCGGCGCCCAGTCCCCCGACGCCCACCAGCTTGCAGCTCGGAAGACCCTGCTGATCTTCTGCGAGCGCCACGAGCCGGGAGTACGTGGCACCCCTTGCCGCTACTTCCCGCTTTTCGAGTACACTGACCCAGCCTGGGAGTACAGGATGAGTGCAGTACAGGGCGAGGAGGACCCCACCGTTGTAGCGTCCGCTTGGTACCTGATGGCCCTTGACAACCTGTTTGAGGACCAGCAGAGAGAGTACCACTGGAGTATCACCAGAGCAGAGGCAGCAGAGCTCAGAGAGAGGAGTCTCCGTGAGCAGCTCCAGCAGACTCAGACTCAGCTCGCAGAGGCCCAGGCACAGTCTACACAGACAGCTCACGTCCTTGAGACGACTGCGCAGATGTGGGATGAGGACAAGCAGAAGCTCACAGATGTTCAGGCCCAGCTTGCAGCAGTTCAGGCCCAGCTTGCAGAGAAGACGACAGAGCTTGAGACCACCAAGAAGCTCTGGAGGGAGGACGCGAAGTACCTCATCAAGACAGTTGACCGTGCTTGGGTGAAGTGCCACAAGTACCACGGAGGACCCCGTCGCAGGTACACTATGAGGATCAGAGGACTTCAGTACCACTCGCACTACGCAGCACCGTCAGACTCAGAGTGGTACCCCACAGACAGTGACGACTCTGGAGGAGACAGTGACGACTCTGGAGGAGACAGTGACGACTCTGGAGGAGACAGTGACGACTCTGGAGGTGCAGGACCGTCAGGTGTGGCACAGCTTCCAGCTTCACCAGAGGTCGCACTTGCTCTAGAGCCAGCACTAGAGGTTGAGCCAGCACCAGCCTCACCAGCAGTTGCACCAGCTCCAGCACCAGCTCCAGCTTCACCAGCAGTTGCACCGGCTCCAGCCTCACCAGCAGTTGCACCAGCTCCAGCCCCAGTTTCAGAACCCGTGCACGGCTACCTGACAGAGTCAGAGGAGGATCCCATAGAGGACGAGGATGCTGAGATGGCAGAGGGGGACCCTGAGTTTGAGTTGCTAGAGGACCCTCTGCAGGGTGAGGAGGACACTGAGTCGGAGCACGAGATGGACTACCCGACAGACCCTGGCAGTGACTACTCGGACTCGTTGGACGAGGACGACTTCCCAGTACTTGAGGGCTACGTCCCTCAGTACATGCTAGAGATGGAGGAGGACGAGGACCAGGGCGTGGTCAACTTTGCGCCTGCCAGTGACGACCAGCCTGTGGTAGTCGACCCTCCGGCGTCCCAGCAGCCAGCACCTGCTGACGTTCCAGTTCAGCAGCCACCAGCACTGTTTGCTCCCCCTGTTCAGCAGCAGCCAGCACTACCAGCAGGTCACCAGCTAGCACTGATGGCAGACCCAGCAGCTCAGTTCCCACCTGCACTGGTCGCACTTGGACCACTGTTCCCGTTCCAGCCAGTGCTTGCAGCTCCCCCAGCTCACCTGCAGCCAGCAGCTCCACAGCAGGCGCCAGCACCACGGATGCTCGGGGACGTGGACCTCTTCGAGTACTACCAGCTGCTTCGTGCCCACGCCATGGGCGATGACCCCTACGACCTGTACCGTGCTTGGCGCAGGGACCACGGCTACGACCAGTGCTGAGGAGCAGTTACCCCAGCAGGAGTCAGATATCAGCACACTAGTGGCAGCGGTGCTTGTACCCGTAGTTGAGTAGCTTGTTGAGCAGCCCAGCAGAGGTGTGTCGTTGTATCCTAGAGTTCCATGTTGTCGAGTCCTGTTGTTTAGTTGTGCCGTCAAGTCCTCGTGTGTAAGGACTTGGGTATGTGTGATCGAACTCTGTTATGATGCTTATGTATGCTGTGATGATGTAATGATGCTGGATCTTATTGTTTGTGTGTTAGAAAATCTTGTGACCCTGTCTTGCTACCTTGCTTAAGTTTACTCCAACCTCGACTTGCTCTCACCTCCCACCGTCCCCTATCAACTCTACAGATGCCTCCCGCAAGGCAGTCTGCCCGTTTGCGGCAGCGTCGTGAACGTCAAGCTGCGCACGACGAGGATGCCCCAGGTCAGGGCAACGGGCGTGGACGTGGACGTGGAAGAGGCAGAGCTAACAACCAACGTGGTAGAGGTGGAGGCAGAATTGAAGGCAACGACCATGAAGATGAGGCAAGCCAGAATAATCAAAACAACCAGGATAACCAGAATGATGAGGTAGGCCAAGGTGAAGGTGGAGGACATCCACAGAATCAGAACCGAGGAGGAGGAAACCAGAACCGTGGCAGAGGTGGACGAGGTGGCGGGCGAGGTGGACGAGATGGGCCCTTGCCCAACCCACCTGTCACCGACCTCGTCGCTGTGATGGACAACCAGACCCGGCTGATGGAAGTCATTGCTCAAGGACTGTTGGATCGTACAGCTGGACCCCAGTCCAAAATGTCAGAGTTCATGAGGCTCAGGCCACAGACCTTCGAGAATGCAGAAGAAGATCCCCTGGCAGCAGATGACTGGCTGAGAGGTATTACCAAGAAGCTTCAGGTGGTGCATGCCAATGACAATGAGAAAGTCCTGTTAGCATCGCACCAGCTCATGGGAGCAGCCGCTGAGTGGTGGGACAGCTACCGCGAAGCCGCAGAAAATCCTGATGCTATCACTTGGGATGAATTCCAGGAGGAATTCAGGAGATACCACATTCCTGAGGGTATCATGGAGATGAAGGCAGATGAGTTTCGCTCTCTGAGGCAAGGAGCTATGACTGTGAACCAGTACATCAGGAAGTTCATGAAGCTTGCCCGCTATGCACCTGAGGATATGAACACCGACAAGAAGAAGCAGGACCGCTTCAGGAAGGGACTGAGCCCTAGCTTGAAGACGCAGTTGGTCACTCACATCTATCCAGACTTCAACACCCTGATGAACCGTGCTATCCTGCTAGAAGATGCTCGCTCTCACATAGAGCAAGACAGGAAGCGCAAGTTCAATGCTCAGAAGTTCAAACAGCAGGAAAGGAACCAGAGGTCCAGAGGCAGTTTTCCTCAGAAGTCTAGGTACCAGCCAACCATGCAGTACAAGAGCTCAGCATCTCACCAGAATAACGCAGCACCTTCCTACCGCAACCAGAATGCCAGTAGTCAGCAGAGGAGCAATCCCAGCATTGCCCAGCCAGCTCAGAATGAGAAGAGGACTTGCTTTAGGTGCCGTGAGCCAGGGCATATGATTGCCAATTGCCCCTACATGAACCAGAATCAGGCCCCAGCACAGTCTCACCAGCAGAGCAATGCCAGGACTGCAGCGTCAGGAGCCGGACGTGGTGGATCACAAGCCTCGGGACAGCAGCGAAGGAACAATCAGACCTTCGGTCGAGGCAGAGTCAACCACATAGATGCCCAGGAAGCTGAGGAAGCACCAGATGTTGTTCTCGGTGAGTATCTTGTGAACTCAACTCTTGCAACAGTTCTGTTTGATTCTGGAGCTTCGCATTCCTTCATATCTTCAAAGTTTGTTGCTGCACATGGTTTTCCGACTGTTTTGCTCAAACAACCACTGATAACTCGCTCTCCTGGGGCGGAAATCAAGTGTTTGTTGGGATGTCCCCGGGTTAAACTTCTTTTAAGTGGGGTAGTATTCCTGGCAAATTTAATAGTTCTCCAGTCTGCCGGAATAGATGTTATCCTCGGAATGGACTGGCTAAGTAAACATCAAGGCAATATAGCTTGTGATACTAGAAGAGTGTCTCTAGTGAATCACCAAGGGATCAAAATTGAATGTGAGCCGAGAAGCGCAAAAGCCACACCCATGGTATGCAATCTAGAAGCCACACCCCTGGAGGAAGTGCCAGTAGTCTGTGAGTACCCAGATGTCTTTCCAGATGAGCTACCCGGAATGCCACCTGACCGGGATATAGAGTTCATCATCGAACTAATCCCTGGAACTTCACCAATAGCAAAGAGACCTTACAGGATGGCAGCAAATGAATTGGCAGAATTGAAAAAGCAGATAGCTGAGTTACAGGAGAAAGGTTTCATAAGACCAAGTTCTTCCCCGTGGGGATCACCTGTTCTCTTTGTCAAGAAGAAGGATGGTAGTATGAGAATGTGCATCGACTACCGCTCACTCAATGAAGTTACCATCAAGAACAAGTACCCACTCCCCAGGATCGATGACTTGTTTGATCAGCTGAAGGGAGCCAAGTTCTTCTCCAAGATTGACTTGAGATCCGGGTACTATCAGCTGAAGATTCGAGAAGGAGATATACTCAAGACAGCTTTTGTCACCCGTTATGGACAGTATGAGTTCACAGTGATGCCTTTTGGACTCACCAATGCCCCAGCTTACTTCATGAATCTAATGAATAAGGTATTCATGGAAGAGTTAGACAAGTTCGTCGTGGTCTTCATTGACGACATCTTGATCTACTCAAAGAGTGCAGAAGAACATGAGCAACATTTGGGGATTGTTCTTGAGAAGCTAAGAGCACACGAGCTCTACGCCAAGTTCAGCAAGTGTGAATTTTGGTTGGAAAAGGTAGCCTTCCTCGGTCATATCCTGACAGCTGAAGGAGTTGCAGTAGACCCAGCCAAGGTTGAAGCAGTGACAGAATGGAAGCAACCCACCAATGTGTTTGAGATCAGAAGTTTCCTCGGTCTGGCAGGCTACTACCGCAGATTCATAGAAGGATTCTCTAAGTTAGCCAGACCAATGACTGCTCTGACTCAGAAAGGAAAAGAATTCAAGTGGACAGAAACTTGTGAGAAGAGTTTCCAAGAGTTGAAGAGAAGGTTGACAACAGCCCCAGTGCTAACCCTACCTGATATTCATCGAGATTTTGTCGTATACTGCGACGCGTCTCGACAAGGTTTGGGTTGTGTTTTAATGCAAGATGGTCGAGTTGTGGCATATGCATCAAGGCAACTAAAGGTTCATGAACAGAACTACCCAACACATGACCTGGAGTTAGCAGCTGTTGTTCATGCTCTGAAGATCTGGAGGCACTATCTGATAGGAAATAAGTGTGAGATCTTCACAGGCCACAAGAGTTTGAAATATATCTTCACTCAGTCAGACCTTAATCTCAGGCAGAGGAGATGGTTGGAATTGATCAAGGACTACAACTTGGATATACAGTACCACCCCGGAAAGGCCAATGTGGTCGCAGATGCACTTAGTCGCAAAGCTCATTGTAATAGTATCAAGTTGCATAGGAAGAGACCTGAGTTACTGGCAGAGTTCAAGCAGCTAAACCTGCACTTCACACGGTCGAGTCAGGAAGACACTCTATGTGTGAAGCCAACCTTGGAAGACCAAATCCGAACCGCCCAAGTGGACGATGAGGGAATACTTGACCTCAAGGTTAAAACAGGGGAAGATAAAGCCCCTGGTTTTAGAGTTGATGATCAGGGCACCTTGTGGTACAAGGATCGAATCGGTGTACCCAAGAATGGTGGGTATCGGCAGCTCATCATGGATGAAGCTCACAACTCCGCTTACTCCATCCACCCAGGCAGTACCAAGATGTATGTGGATCTGAAACAGAAGTACTGGTGGACTGGAATGAAAAGAGACATAGCAGAATTTGTTGCCCGATGTGATATCTGCAGCAGAGTCAAGGCAGAACATCAGAGACCCGCAGGACTGTTACAGCCACTGCATGTTCCCGTATGGAAATGGGATGAAATCAGTATGGACTTCATTGTGGGGTTACCCCGTACCCAGAAGGGGAATGACTCAATATGGGTCATAGTAGACCGTCTGACGAAGGTTGCACACTTCATACCCGTAAAGACAGTCTATAGAGGAGACAAGTATGCCCAGTTGTATGTGGATCACATACTCAAGCTGCACGGAGTTCCAAGCAGAATAATATCTGATCGAGGTCCACAATTCACCTCGAAGTTCTGGAAGAGCCTACATGGGTTACTAAAAACAAGACTAGATTATAGCTCAGCTTTTCACCCCCAGACGGATGGTCAGACAGAGAGAGTCAACCAAATCCTGGAGGATATGCTGAGAGCATGTGTACTAGCTCATGGAAAAGACTGGGAGAAAAGTCTTTCCTTTGCAGAGTTCTCGTACAACAACAGTTACCAGGCCAGCCTACAGATGTCACCCTTTGAAGCCCTGTATGGCAGAAAGTGCAGAACCCCGCTGATGTGGTCAGAAGTCGGAGAGCGATCTTTCTTTGGCCCGGCACTCATCCGAGATGCCGAAGAGAAAGTAGCTCTGATCAGAGAAAATCTGAAAGCAGCCCAGAGCAGACAGAAGAGCTATGCAGACACCAGACGCAGAGATCTGAGTTTCGAAGAGGGAGATTTTGTATATCTCAAAGTGTCCCCAATACGAGGTACCAAAAGGTTCAGAGTCCGAGGAAAGTTGGCACCCAGATATATCGGACCCTTCAAGGTACTCAAGAAGATAGGAGCCGTGGCTTATCGCCTCGAGCTCCCGGAAGAGATGGCAGACGTCCACAATGTGTTCCATGTGTCCCAGCTCAAGAAATGTCTGCGAGTCCCAGAGGAAAGAGTTCCGGCAGAAGTGTTGGATTTGCAGCCAGACCTTCGTTATCAGGAGAGGCCTATCAAGATTTTGGATGTTGCTACTCGGTTAACGAGACGGAATGCCATACGGTTTTGCCGAGTGCAATGGAGCAACCACACGGAAGCAGAGGCTACATGGGAACGGGAGGATGATCTCAAGAAGGAATTCCCCTACCTGTTCGAGGAAGAGCTGGAATCTCGAGGACGAGATTCTGTTTAAGTGGGGTAGGTTTGTAACACCCTGTGTTTTCCCATGTCCAAAAACCACTAAAAATTTAAACTTTTTCGAATTCAAACAAATGCAAATCAAATGGTATACAAGTTGCACATCAAAATGACATTTTCGAATTTTAACTGTGCATCAAACACCACCATGTGCATATTTGGATTTTCCTGAGTTTATTTATGTGTTTGGTCGCTGTTTGTCTTTTGGCGAAATTTGAATTTCATTCAAATTTGCCTCGGATTAATTCCCAGAAAAATTGAAACAATATTTTCCCGCCTGGGCCGCCCTCTCCTCCTTCCTTTCCGCGGCCCAGCTCCACCCATTCCCCTCTCCTCTTCCGCGCAGGCCGAGCAGGCCGGCAGGCCCAGAAGCGCGCGAAAGCCCAACTCACCCGCGCCAGCCCGTCAGCCCACTCCTCTCTCTCTCACTGACGGGTGGGCCCCGCGCGCGTCTTCCTCCTTCGGACCGCCGGGCGCTACTGTGCGTCGCCGCCGTGGTACGACGAGCACGCCGCCTGGCCGCGCCTTAAACCCGCTCCCTCTCCTATTCGCCGGCGTACACCGCCCCTCCGCTCCCATTGGCCTAGAGTGCCACGTCGAGCCGCCGTACCCGCGCCGCGTCCTTCCCCGTCAGGCGCGCATTCACTCCGGCGACGAGCCGTTGCGGGGAAGCTTCCTCCCCGGCCGCATCTATAAGAGGGGAGCTCCCCCTCATTCTCTCATACGCTCCCGCACCCTCAATTTCCCATCTCCGCGTCCACCGAGCTCCAATTTCCACTTTTCCCCACCGTCGTCTCCAACTCCGGCGACCACCTCGGTGATCTCTCAGCGCGCAACCAGTCAGCCCCGCTCCTCTTCTCTTCTTCCTTGAGCTTCTCTAGTCGCTCCCTAACCCCGCTCCGCCTGCCATTCTTGCAGCCGAGGCGAGGAGCATGGAGTACCAGGGAGGCTAGGGTTCCGGCCACCTCAAGCTCGTCGACGTCAAGCCGCAGACCACCTCCGACGTCGCCAAGCACGCAGTGAGCACCACCATCCCCTCCTTGTTCTTTTGCGCCTTTCAATTTAGCCTCTCGCCCACGCGAACCCACTCCGCACCGAGCGCCGCCCTCACCGCCGCACTCCGGCGAGGTGCGCGCCACCGCTCCGACTAGCCTTCACGTGCACGTGTAGCACTGGATGACTTCCCGTCGCTCGGTGAACACTCCCGGCCACACAAACTCGAGCTTACGCGCACGCTCGCGCGCTCGCACCCCGTACAATGTCGCGCCGCCGCACTCCGGCGAGCGCGCACCGCCGCTGCAGCCACCCTCCGCGTCACCATGTAGCGCCGCTAGGTTCGCCCTCGCGCGTAGGCCTTGTAGACGCTCACCGCGTCCCCTCCCGCGCGCAGTAGCCGCTGCCGGCGAGCTCCCCGTCGACGCGCCGCCGCGCGCGTCTCTCCTCCGGCGCGGTTGACCGCGCCACGCTGTCATCCGACGTGGCACGCCACGTCGATGACTGGGCCCGCGACGACCCGGTCGTCCTCGCCCAGTCGGCAATGGTCCACGAAGCCGGCGCACCGTGGACCACACTCACACCCGCGCCCGGCTCACCGCACACGTGGACCTAGTCCACGACACAGTGGCCAACAGCGGACCCGCCTCCGCGGTCCCACCTGTCAGCCTCTCAGGCGCCCTGTTATTGCTACGGCCACACGCAGATTGCACACGGAATCTTTTTCTAGCACTTTTCCTTCAACAGAAAAATCCCGTAAAAATTCTAAAAATAGTATTTAGTGTCCTAAGCTTATTCCAGCCTTTGTTTGCTTCTGGATAATTAGGATTTACCTTTTGCTAATTATTTAGCTTAAATCCTATTTATCTTTCCATTGCAAATCTTGCAAAATTCACAACTCCTTCAATTTAACTCCAAATTTGATGAATCTTTCGCCAAAATTCATCAAATTTCATGATCTATCTGTTGGAACCAGAGCCATCCACTGTTTCCCACTGTTTGGCCTTTATTTGGATTTAATTGCTTGTTAGCTTAATTGTTTGATCGTTAGATTAATTCGATCGTCGTTTATTTACTCTTCAATAGAGGATCAAGCTTTTGAGGAAGGAAATGAGGACCCGGATTACGAGGACTTAGAAGAAGAAGACTTTGGTGAAGGCAAGTTCTAACCCCTTTGATCATGTTGACCCTATGTTTGCAAATAATCCTATACAGAGCCTGCTTTGGAAATAACTGTGCATAGTATTTTTAAATATGCTTTAAATGCTAGTTGACCCTATGTTGATGATTGCCATGCCTTGTTAATTGTTTATCCACTGCCTTGTTAGCCCTAGGATCCACTGTCATTAATTCTTTAATGATATGTTGATATGCTACACTGCTTAGGACTTGTTACCATGTGTACTTAATTTAATCTTGTTAATCATGCTTTTGCGTTAAATGCGTGTGTGATTGGTGGAGTGCGTGTGAATATGAAATGTGGGATGGTAGCTTATTAGGTGATATTTTTGTGCAACCCATAGTGGGAATACTCTTTGACGGGAGCAAGCGAGGTAGTCCTCAGTGGGGAGGGCTATCTCTGGGATGCGAGTCCTCCTTTGAGGATAGCTATTGGAGATGCTTGCTTCGGTCGTATAAGGACCGGTTCATGTGCCGCCTGGCCTAGCACCCTTCGTACAACCACATGCCTTGAATGGGAAAGGTTTGGAACCACACCCTACTATAGTGTTCACCCGGTACCCACCAGGAGGGCAGAAGATTGCGACGGAAGCCAGGAGAAGACCCGAAGCAGTGAGCGTCGTGGTCCGGCATATGGTGTTCTTTCAGGCCTTTCTACATGATGATGATGATATTGTGACGCCCCTGGTTGGTTAATTCCGTGGTGGTGCCGTGGTGACACCAAGTAGGTACGGGACCATTAGTATGCCAGCCCAACCTATGACGATAGGGAGGACTGGTGTACCATGTGGGGAAACGTGTACAACCTCTGCAGAGTATAAAATCTATCCTGATAGCCGTGTTCCACGGTAATGGACAATGCGAAAGCTTGTGCCACACAATGATTAGTATAATGGTGTGAGTTAACCCCCTTGGTGTGTTTTTGGAATACTCCGGTGTGGAACCGTGAGCTGGTTTCCTGCCAGCATTAAAATGTGGGAACTGGCGGGATGGACTTTGTCTCCCCCAGGGCCAAACAACCCCATTAATCCTCAATGATAATCTTGTTTAGTAGTTTGCGAACTGCTTTGTTTTACAAACAACCTCCTGCATAAACTTGGCTTTCCGCCCAAGCGCTAAGCCCTCAGCCTATCCTTTGATAATATCCTTGCATGCTTATACCCCTTGCTGTTAGGACTTGCTGAGTACCTTATGTACTCACCCTTGCTTTAATCATTCAGATGAGGAACCTGAGTACCAGGAGGATGGTGATGAAGAGTAGGGTTCCATCCGCACTCAAGATGCCTGTGTCGGCTTTGCTTCCGTCTTCCGCTGTAGTTGTGTTTAAGTGGTTCTGCCTTTGCAGCCCACTAGCATGATGCTTGATGTAATAAGATGGCCCTTGGCCAGGAGTTGTAAGACCTTTTATGTATGAAGGCTTGTATGAGACTCGGTAATATTTATGTAAGTGATGACTCTGTGATATCATTCTGTGTAAAGTGTATGTATCAGCGTCTGATCCAGGGACTGATACAGTAAGCACTCATGCTCCAGAAATGGGGTATGACAATGTGCTACCCTTGTGCCCGTCTAACAACCGTGGATGCTACAGCTTGGAAACCCTCGAGATCATTTGCTGCGGTGACCTCAGGGAGGTCTTTCCATTAGTGGACCTGGAGTCAGAGCAACAACAACAACAGAAGCCCAGAAACTTTCCTAGCCTTCGGCGCATCCACTTGCATGAGCTGTCCGCGCTACAGCGCATCTGCGGGAATAGGATGTCCGCACCCAAACTCGAGACCGTCAGAATCAGGGGCTGTTGGGGCCTCAAGCACCTGCCAGCCGTTGTTCGCCGTTCCAGTCGCAGCCCAGGAGGGTCTTCGTCAGTACCGGAGGTAGACTGCGAGAAGGAATGGTGGGACAACCTCGAGTGGGACGGGGAAGAAGCTGATCACCACCCCTCCAGGTACAAGCCTACCCACTCAGCATACTACAAGAAGACCCTGCGCAGAGCCTCCGTCCTCAGGTGACTGATCATTATTAGCTTATACATTACTCGATTAGCTAAGCCTCTTCCAGTCTATAGCTTAATTAATTTGGAGTAGGTACCAGTACTGTTACTTCCCTTCCAATCAAATTTATATGTGTGAGTGTGTGTTACAGGTAGTAACCCGGCCGAGCTTTCAGGGAAGCTGATCGATCAATTGCAGAGATGCATGCATATATGGACCGCTACTAAGTTTGCTCTCGTCAAGTCTTGAACTGTGTTGTGTGCGTGCGAGCTTTCGGTTTCTACAGCTCATTACTGCTGGTTTCTACGTCTTGATAATGTTTATAATAAGGCGATGGTGATTCGCCTCGAAACACTTGCCTGCTTGTTTTTCTGCTTCTGCTTGAGTGTGGGTGACGTGGATGCTGAGCTACCCTTTGTGATCTGCTTCAGCAGCATAAGCACATCATCAACTGGGTGTACAGCAGAAATCTGATCCCAGTATGTTCCGGGATTGCTCGCGTGAGTGATTTGTCAAGGATTATTGTTCCTTCATTTACGATGTATGGAAACCATGATAATGATTGAGTATGTTGTTTGCCATTGTATATATGGTGCAATGCAAGGTGTCTAGCTGTAACACCCCAGATTTCTTTACATCTGGAGGCTACTAAACAAACTAATAAAACCTAATAAGTTTGGTAAGTATTCAAAATTTCGATAGTATCTCCCCAGTATTTTGAACGTCCCAGACAACCAATCCACATAGATAATCATATGACCCAACCCTCGACTAGTTGACACTGATCACTAGACTGCACTGTTCTGAAGATTCGACTAGATTTCTGAGTTACTCGCTGCCATTGGTACCCCGCTGGAACAATAGCAGAGCAAGCAAGGGAAGAGAGAAGGGCCCCACGTCCGGTAGGCCGCCACCCTCATCCGTCACCTCCCATGCCTCCCTCCGCCGCCACCTGGGCCCCGGCCACCACTGCCTCCCCACTCAGGCCCTTTGCTCTCTACGCGTTGCTCTGGGAGTCTCCTCCCCTTCTTCCTCAACCTAGCAGGCCTCTGCTGCGGCAGTGGCCTCCGCGCCTGCACTGAAGAGGCGGCGACCGGCACCCCTTGTGGTGCCGGCGGCCGCAATTGCCTCAGTCGAGGCGGATCCGAGGAACAAGGTGGAGGAGGGGGACGACTTCACGGCCTAGTGGTCCTTGTGGTCCTTGTGGTCTCAGAACATTGTGATCCATAGTGTGTACATGCTGTAGTTTTGCTAGCCAAGGAAAATGCGTGGATTCAATTTTTTTTTAGGTGGTGTCCTGACCTGATGAAACAAAAAGATTTTTTACACATGATCCGCCTGACAAAACCAGAAGATTTTTCAAGTGAAGTAGAACATTTCAGGTTCTACATCGGCATCCATAAAAATAAATTGCTATCTGGCTGACGACTTGCATGGGCATCGGCATCCCGACCTGACGAGTTAATTTAGCACTTTAGCAATTCAAGTATCTCATTTTGTCAACACATATGTCACTATATAAGATACGAATAGCTTTATGGAAAATTCACTCAATAATGTTTCAATGGAAACACATATAATGCACGCATTTACCTCTCCGAAAAAGAACAAAACAATCTAAAGGGGAAAAATATAGCAAGGCAGCATGTATATATATGCCAACTGGCTTCGAATCAACCAAAACATCGTCCGACACAAATGAAGCAGGAATAGTCCATACTTGCTCCCAAGTCTGAAGAGGCTCATGTTAATTTCCCCTTCACCTATCAAAATGTATGGTATTGGAGATACATCTGGGACAACTTGTCAGCCAAACAGCACACAAAGCATATCTCCCAGCATATCTTCCGCTTCTTCTGCATCCTGTTCGGCTGCTCGTCTTCTCCGCCTTTGCCAGTCTCCCCTTTGGCCCGTCTCCCGTGGCTCGACGCTCTCGGCGATGTGGCAGAGCCATGGGAGAGGAAAGAGAAAGATAAAATATTTTACAATCCTTTGCACAGGTTGCTGAACTTTGCACTTGAAGCTAGCCTAGCACCGCTTCACAGTTTTAATTTAGTGTATTGTATCTGTGCTATGATTTTTCTTATTCTTCCTAGCACCACCAAAAATTATACACAGTACACTTGAGCTGCCCTCAGAGGGCAAATGAGGATGTAGCCTCTAGGCACGTCTCCCGTGAGAGAGCAAATCCAGCGGTAGGCATGCGTTGATTCCCCTTCACCACGGAAGGAAGGCTTCGGTCCGGGTATGACCGTATGAGCCCATGAGGAGAGGATACGAGGATAGGCAAAATCGCCACTGCATCAAGGAAGGCTTCGGGTCTCGGGGGATCGGCATCGTCTCCATCGCCCCTGCCAACCCCCGCTCCACCTCCGGTACCGACGCCTGTGGCACCTCTCCGCCGCCCACTAAGAGCAACTCCAACAGGGCCCCTAAACAGGGGCCCTATCCACATTTTAGGAGCCGGGGTGAAAAAATCAGGTCCAGCAGAGACTCTATCCCGGCTCCTAAAATGTACAGCCCCCCATTTTGAACCCCTCGGCCCCTATGGTGAGGGACTCTCCCCCCGGCCCCTATCTGTGGCCCCCACCTCCTCTCCCTCCCGCGGCCTCCACTGCAACACCATCTCGGCCGTCGGGCCTCGCCGCCCCTCCACTGCCGGCTGCTGGGCCTCACTGCAACCGACCACCGAACCTCGCCGCCGCCCCTCCGAGCCCGGCCGCCGAGCCCCACCGCCCATCCGTGCCCGGCCATCGGACCCGGCGCCGCCCATCCACGCCCGACCGCCGGACCCAGCCGTCGTCCCTCCACGCCCGGCTGCCACCTCCGTGCGCCTTTGGATCCTTGCCCTTCTTGTGCGGTTGCTTCTTGCGCTGGATCGTCCCATGCCCGATGACTCCGCCTTCTTCCATTCCTTGTCCTTGGTGCGCTTGTGCTGCTCGGCGTAGAAGATCTTGTCGCTGACTGAAATTGGAACGTCGGAGGTCTTCCTACGGTGGTCGACGGCCTTGAGCCTCCCAGCCACCTCCTCGAGGGTCAACTCTATCACATCAAGAAGAGTCTTGATCGAGAGGGCGATCTGGGTGTACTTGTCGGGGATGACTCAGAAGAGCTTCTCGACTGACTTCGTCTCATCGATGTCGTCGTCGCCGTACAACTTCATCTGCTGCAACAACAAGATGAGCAGATGGAGGAATTTGTCGATGTCCTCTCCTGGCTTGAAAGCCAGGCTCTCCCAGTCTTGACACAGTTGCTGCTGTGTGTTCTTGCGGCCTCGCTTGCTGTCGACTCACGAAGCAATGATTGAGTCCCAAGCATTCTTCGCTGACCTCTTGTGGGCGAGGGTGGAGGCCACCTCTGTTGAACTACGGCGATGAGCATGTCAAGCGCCCGCAGCTTCACCTTCATGATCTGGCTCCACTCGGCGTGGTTCAACTTGGTGAGGATGGGCCACAGTGTGCTGCCACTAGATGACTCCCTAAAGATGTGGATGACGGGGGTGCTGTGCCGGTCTCGTCGATCGCGCCACCGATCTGGTGAAGCTGAGTCCCGTCGCCGTCGGTTCGGGGGAGGGTCGGCCCGCTGACGTTGCTCCTGGAGGAGTAACTCGGCGCTGCCGGTCCCATGGTGGACTGGCCCACTGCTGCCGCTGGTGAGGGAGTGACTTGGCTCTGCCGCTCCCATGAACGGCCCACTCACTCGGAGCCACCGCTGTAGAGGTGGATCTGGGGGCAGCTGCCACTCCAATGGTGGACTTGATCGATGGCGCTCCAATGTGGGTGCCCGTTGCCGATCCGGGGAAGGATTCACTCGCTGTCGTCTCAGGGTAGTCCACCGATCTCCTCTCCACATATGTTGCTCTACCTCCTCATCCTCGCTGTCCTCCGTGTCCTCGATTCGAGTCGAGCTCGAAGTCGCCGTCTTTGCGCACAGATCTGCCACCTCAACAGCCGTCGCCGCTGCCACCTCAGTTTGGTGTGCCATCTCTGCATCCAGCGCAGCGAATCAAGTCGCTCCCTCTACCGCCGCCAGACTCGCTACCGCCTGCGCTTGTGCTGCCCCTACCACCAGCTCCAAGTCGTGTGTCGCCTGCCGACGCAGCCTTCTAGAGGTGACCGAGGCCCGCGAAGACGCCTTGTCAGAGATGAGCACAATGGGTAGATCCGGATGAGGGGATCTGGCCAGATCTGGGATAGAACACCCACGCCGCCGCTGGGTGGGAGAGGGAAGGAGGAGAGAGAGTGGGCGAGAGTGGTTGGAAAACCGTAGGATCTGATACCAATTGTTGGCCCAATAGGATCTAATTTCTAAACTCAATTCCACACAAGACCCATCAAGCATTGGGTGATACATATAGGGGCGGGTGGTTTGGTTGTTATGTTTCCCTAGCAACTTGGCAGCCAAGTGACCTCTTTAACTGGTCCTAGAGTAAATCCGCCATACGATCCCATCAACGGTCGAGATCGTCCCGGGGGGGGGGGGGGGCTATACCTAGCCCTATCTAGTAATAGTAGATAGATACAATGACTTGGGTGTGAGGGCACTACTACAGAAACTAGTTTCCACCGGTCCATCACCACCGGTTTACTCCCGGCCGGCAGTGATAACCCCTCACCGCCGAACCGGAGGTAGGTGGTGGCCGGGGCTGGCTGGAGGCTTTAGGACCGGCGATGAAGAGGGTCATCACCGCCGGCCCGAGGCTTGAGCCGGCGGTGATGGCCCGGCCACCTATCTCCACCAGTCTGTGCTGAAAACCGGTGGTGAAAGGAGGGTTTCCACCGCCGGCCCATGTTATGAACCGGCTGTGAAGGGGAAAGGGGAAACTACATATTCGATATATTTTGCACATATATGACTAATTCATTTAAATATCTATACGCTTTTGCTATTCATTTAAATAATAGCAAAAACTAGCACTTAGGAGCAGATCCACATCCAAATGATAGGAAAATCTAGGTCTTAGTCAAAATATAGAATCCAAATGATAGAAAATAATAGTTTCAGTAATTAATAGATAATAGCTTCCTACTTTTTTCCCCCTGAAAAATCACATCACAACCGGCCCAAGCCACGGGCCGGTTGTGATGTCCCCTCATCACAACCGGCCCAAAACGGCTGGTTGTGATGAGGGGGGCATCACAACCGGCCCGTGGCTTGGGCCAGTTGTGATTGGGGGGCATCACAACCGGCCCCAGGTAAACCGGCGGTGATGTCCCCCCACATCACTGCCGACCTTTCACCGCCGACCCCCAAAACCAGTGGTGATGGGGGGTTGGGGGCCAGCAGTGATAGGGGGTTGTGTGGTAGGGGGGGACTTAATTGCTAACATCGGTCACTGGTGTTTCAGCTGTGTCATGTCGTTCCCGTGGAGGCCAATCCTGTCAGGTGATTCCAGTTTATTTCATATTCGATTTGTACATTACAAAAATGAATTGCTGATTTACTTTAGTTGAAGTGAGCTAAACCTGTGCTTGATCCCTGGTGGTGGTCCATTCAAGCTGTCGCAAAGTACACTGCTGTTTAGATTTGCTCCTGCCCTGACATGGTGTTTACTGTCATCCTGCTGCTTCAGCAACTGGGTACACGGACAACTACTTCGATGCTGAATCAGGGAAGTGGTGCAGGTACTGAAAACCTCGATCCTATTTAGGGCTCAGGAACATCCACACGAATCTGGGTAATAGTAGCACTTATGGGTTTAGAAATTTCTCTGTGAGTCTATGTAAGTTTTGAATGCCTCAGCTCAAGCTCATGCATTGGGGATCACAGTGAATCAGATTCAATTAAAGCCAGGTGGTCCAAATATTATAATAGGCACTCCTGAAGGTCTTTTGTCAAAGTGCATGCTTCATCATCTTGGGATTTTTTTTTGTGTGTTTTTGTAGAACTAACATGTTTTGTCGTATTTAAAGCGTATCTTTGCTACTTGCATGTGTCCATATAATATTGCTATTAGACAACTATTATCATTGTTACTCTTTCTGTTTAGAGCGTGCATGCTTGAATTTATACAACAATGTGCATTCTTACCATGTCTAATTTATTGATTTATGCTTCCATCTACCCGTGCCTTCTACACCTTTTATCGTTCAGACATCTTATTTAGTTTAATATAATATAGTTTGTTTCAGGATAATATTGGCCGCTGAACACCTAGAGCATCCCTCCCGCACGGCCAGCCACAATTGTTTTCTTGTGAATCAGGAGCCAGTGAATCCTGCTAAGAACCAATATTCTATGGATAATGATATTTTGTATGTGCATCATCCTATTCTGGAAGCTGGCAGCAATGTTGAGGCCAACACTATATTTGGACCTGAATCTCTATTTGGTGATCCAATTGCTCAATGTGCAGGAGAACCTCTTGGTGTTGTGGTATGGTTCAGTTCTGGGAAACATCTTTGTTTAGTAACGAAAATTATGTATATGGCCATGTGTGTTATGGTTCAGTTCTTTTGTTACTGAATCTTTGCACAGATTGCAGAAACAAAAAGAGTTGCCAATATAGCTGCAAAAAGAGCTGTTATTGACTACAGTACTGAGAACCTAGCTGCTCCAGTTTTATCCATAGAGGAGCCTGTTAAAAGGTGCAGTTATTTTGAAGTCCCACCATTTCTTCTTCCCCAGAAAATTGGTGATTTCACAAAAGGAATGGCAGAAGCAGATCAGAAAATCTACTCGGAGGTACACTTTGTGCATCAGTTTGATTTGCGGATAAATTGTTTTAATGTAAAGCAGGCAGAGTATGTGCTTGAGCACTAGCATTCATAATCATTGGCCAAATTAATATCTTATATGGGTTCTACACTACGCATTAGGCTCTTCTGGCATAGATCTTAGTATCTTACTGGTTTGCTAGATTCTTAAGATATAAATAAAATAAATTTGTGATGTTCTACGCACATTGTTGTGCATTAATATTAAAAATAGTAGCTCCTAGTTAATTTTTTATTGAATCTTATATGTTATTTTATTCTTAGCTATGGAAACATATGGTATTGTTTTTTGGTTGTTTTGATCTGTATATACGAAATGTTACTGCAGCGTTAGCATGGGCACACTACTTAGTATGAAAAATGGAGTATGACATTTCATAATATATATATATATATATATATATATATATATATATATATATATTAAAGAAATATTTGATTTTGTGGCTGTTTCATTTCCACTATTAACTATCACATTACAAGGTGTTGCTCTTTTCATTTCATGACTGTTTTGAAGAATTTGGGTTTGCCCATTCACATTCCTAGATGGCAACGATGATACAACAATATTAGTTTGATCCTTATTGTGTTAAATAATATAATGACCCTGTAATTTTGTATCGCTCCTTTTACATTGCGTTTGGTTGTTAATTACTTAATTTACATCACCTAAATGGCGCCGTGGCATTAGCACGGACAGTATACTAGTCTCTATGAATGGATCATTTTAGTAACGGAAGGTTTCAGATAGAGAGAGAGTTGAGAGAAAAGTTGGCACGAACATTATTAAAACCAATAATAGATGGCACTGGTCGGAGTGCACGCCGCATGGATCGGAGGCATGGAGGCTTAGCACTCACGGATATACACCCCAATGGAATCCAGGAAGTCGCCGGACCGTCCAAAAAAGCCAGTGATACGAGCACTTCCCTGCACCAGGAAGGAGAAAGGACGCCCAGAGCCGTCGGTGGCGCCATATGGTCCGTACGTGCGCTTGAAGGTGACAACTTTGAGTGATCGTACGATGTTCGGATGATCACGCGTGTATGTACCAGTCGTCCCAGAGATTTCCTTCACATAGTCCGTTAGACCAAGTTGAATCTGTACAAAAAGCAAAACATGTCAATCACCTCAGCTCCTGCTATTGCTATATACAGTACTACTGTTTATGCACACAACATTTATATCCTGTTCGGGATCGGATATAAAGGTTACGTTGCCGACCTTTGTGTTCAAAGAAGATGACATTTTCAACAAAACTACTGTAACAGTACAGTACAGTCACAAAGAATGAGAGAGAGAGATTGATTTACCATACCAGATGCTCCTCGAAACCGCTGATACCACCCCAGCTCTCATGGTGCACACTGCCATCGCTGCCGATGTAGGAGAAGGAGATCCCGTTGATGGCACCTTTGCTATGAATCGTCAGGCGGAGCAGCCGGTATGGAGGCACCTGGACGTCTCTAACGCCGCCGCCGCCTCCTCCCCGTGGACCAATTTTATCAAGTTTAATGATCTGATTTCATTAACAGATTGCATCATTATTCAGATTTGCTGCCTTGGCTGATGAAGAAAAATGCATGCATGTACGAGGGAGAGGTAAGCAGCACAACTCTTGATAATGAAAATGCATTGTCACCCACCATTATTTTGACTTATCTGATGACTTGATAGTTTCACGCTGATGTGGCAGCACCGATACAGTACGAGTAAGCAAGAACACCACCAACACACACATATATAAATGAAGGGGCATATATGCGCCTAGGATGTTGTGAGAATATGTATCGTGTGCTCCCATCAGATTATTAGATTCTCCCGTGCGTGCTCCTTGAGTCCCTGGAAAGACATTCAAAGCCAAAAATTCGGTACTTTCTTGGTTCAAAACTGAAGACCATTTTGGTTTTTCTAGATAGATTACTCTTTTTATTATGTATCTAGACATAATGTATATTTAAGAATAGAGTAAAAAACTATCTTTATCACCCATCGGTGCTATGATTGGTTCTAACCATATGTCCAAAGGATGTTCCTTTTGTGTTTGCTTTGTTTGGCCCTAATCCACCAAGGAACACGAACCATGTTTTCAATAGTTGGTCAAAGATAGGAGGTGCCAAACATAATCATCTTTTGTTGACTGGGGCTGCGGCTTTTGGCTAGGCAATAGGAATCACAAGGAACGATGTTGTTTTTTATTATAAAGATCACCCAAAAACTTTTTTTGCAGGTTTTTTTTTTTCACGGGGACACACTATTACGATTTTAGGCTCTATTGCAGCACTCGGATGACGGCAAGGAACGGATTTTTGACGCTTGCAAGCTACTAGAATCGAGAGCCATGGAGTTCTTTGCATCTTGCCGTCTAGAGTTGTTGAACCTGTAATAAGTTTTAATTTTGGGTGTGCTGCTGTAATAATTTTGGACTGATGCTTCTTCTTCCTAGAAGGCTGAAACCGGAAATTCTCCATTATCTAAAAATAATAATGTCGAAAGGATTCATCCCATCTATGCTCAAACCAAACCAAAGGCGCCTTACCTCTCCATTGATGTTCTTATAGCATAGTATTGACCGTCATCCACTGCGACCCATCCGTGGGGTGCCTCAGCATTGCATCTTTCTTACTCTCTTCACCATGCTACCGCAACAGCTTGACTGACTTTGCATTTGCAAACAACCTATGCACGTGGGGAATTGTAGGAAAATACAACAACATTTACAGGCCCTCCCCTGGCCTTGCTATCCTAATCTGACAGGCTTTGCTTGTACCGTGGAGCTTTACACTTGGGGCATGCTTCCAAATCTTTGTATTTATCTTCACGGTACAATATCCAATCATTGGAACACGCATGGATTTTCTCAACCTGGAGGCCAATTGAGCGGATCATATGCTTGGCCAGGTATATCTTTTCTGGCAACTCGTTAGGGTCTGGGAGCTGTTTCCTCACTACCATAATAAGGCATCGAAGCCTTTATCACTCAATCCGTGCAACTCTAATAGCATGATGTCTCCTTGGAATTTGCTAACTGGACAACCCGAATACAACGGCGTTTTTCCAGCCGACGGGGGTTAAGATTTCCAGATATTCTAAAAGGGGGCCAAAATAATGGCAAAAAGTTTATTTTAATCTGGAGAAGCCCCCACTAGCCATTCACAAGTCACGTGATTTTCGCACAAAAATACACGTGTTGCACGGTGGTAGGATTCAAACATGAGACCTCTGTTCTCATATGTAGCTCCTCTAACCACTCCACCCCAAAATTACTTATGTGCATATGGCATATTTATTCTCCTAGTATTCACTTTTATGATATTGAAATGAATATTTGAGACCTTAAACGACTTCAACTGAAGAAGTTATCAACTATAAAATTATAGTTCTCGTCCAGATCTACAACTTTGGTATAAGTCATTTTGCCACCCAAGGCTGTTTGATAAATCTGAATTCAAATTTTGTGAGAACCTGAAACATCATTTTAGCAGCCAAACGATTTCAAATAAAAAAGTCATCAACTACAAAGTTGTAGTTCTCATTGAGGTCTACAAATTTGGTTTTTTTTGTCATTTTTCCATACAAGATTGTTCAAAATTTTTGAATTTCAGATTGTGTGAACTTCAAAATTGATTTATGGGCTGCAAATGATTTCAAATGAAAGTGTCATCAACTTTGGTTGTTTTTTCGTTTGAGATCATATGGACAATTTGAAATTTGAATTTAAATATATGATAACTTCAATCAAAAATTTTGGACTATAAATGATTTCAAATGAAGAAAAAGTCATGAACTATAAAATTGTAAATCTCACCAAGATTTACAACTTTAATATAAGTTCATCTTCATCTGACTTAACTTGTAGAAAATATTAGTTTTATTGCACTGCAATATAGTCATCACCACCGGCACGCAAGTCAAACCTTCGGTGAAAGTGATTTTTACTGCCGGTTTATGTTACGAAGCGGCAATGAAAATGGGGCAATCATCACCGCCGGTTCATGTTACCAACCGCCTATCACCAAACGGTTCATATTGCCAACTGATGGTGATAACCGCCCTTATTTTCACTAACGATTCGTAATACAGAGTGGCAGCGAAATGATACGGTTAACTGGTGGTGATGAGCATCCACCAATGGTTTGGAGCAGACCAACGGTGATATTAAATTCTGTAGTAGTGCACTTTTCTCTTGATACCATTGGAAAATGGTGTTTATTTTTATTTTAAATGATCCCAAATGTTGTCAAGTACCATGTGAAATTGCTTGGTTTATTTCCATTTATCTGTCTCTATACCAAATAGACAACAAAAACACTTGCAGAACTTTGAATCCGGTTCCTGACTGCACTGCAAGAGGCATAAGTTCGCCACTACACCAATAATTCAGTGGAACTTTATTTTGCCACTACACCACCAATAATTCAGTGGAACTTTCTTGAAAGAACAAATTCGATTCTTTATTTGGCCACTACACCACCAATAAGTTTTTAATTCATGTACTGAATTAAGTGGTTTCAGTAAAGTCTTAGAAGAACAAATGATTATATTATTAGCTTGAAGACTAATTTGAGGTATTTGATATTCTCAGCAGCAACTTCTTACCTGTAGTAGTTTCATCTAATTTTGCATGGAATAAATAAATTGTATGTTGAACATATGAATTATTACCTTTTTTTCCTACTAAAATAATCATCTGCAATGGTTTTATCCATTAAAAGGCCTATGGTAACCATGTAGGTTATAATTCTTGGCACAATACTGCCATGTAGGTAGATGAAAATTGAATTTTCAAAATGCATATGAACTATTGAAATATATTGTTACTATAATTGATTTTAGGAGAATTGATTTAGCCAAGTAAGCAATATAAATATATAATTCCAAACCAAAGTATTGAATACTTGTACCCTAAAAACTTGAACTTTATATTCTACCCTAACCAAACTATTGTACACTGAATTGTACCTCGAATAAATGGGTTTTCATACCATAATAAATACTAGAAGTATTATTACAGTTTATAAGCTTGTGAAATGACTTGTAGATAATGCATGAAGCATATTCCTAATTGAAATTTAATTATGGCATGAAAAGGGTGAGAAATTTGGGTGAGAGGCATAAGAAAGTATGGATAAATAATATTTAATAGGCACATTCTTCCTAAATCACTCCTGAGTGCTTGTACGAGGATTTGAAATTCCAGCTGAGTCTGTATCTGTACTATGCACTTACTAAATGCAAGCTTGAAGCTAGTATGTTGTTGTTGTTGTTGTCTACCAAGTTGGATTGAATACCAACATTCTGCAGTATGCATGATCGCATATGACTAAACCATGCTCCCATCGAGTTATACTCTATGATATCCCCGTAATCATTTTAACCAGTGGACATGCTGTGTTTTATAGTTCCCGTTGAATTACCTTGTTTTATGCACTGTATACATATATAATTGATTGATTTTAGGTCATGAGTCTAAGATCAGGGGAGAAATTTGATATGAAATTATTGCAATAGATGAATGGATTAAATACAATGCAAATTAAATTGGTAGATAAATATTTATATTTGCTAGTATATATGAGGATTTGGGATTCATGAAGAGATAATTTTAGGGAACCTAGAATTTTGAAGATTAAATTATCCAGTAGATATTCCATGCATATTAGGTGTTGTGTATTTTTTGAACCTGCAGTTTATTGATTATATTTATTTAAATATATGGTATGAGAAATTGTATTTTTTTAGCTAAAAAGAATAAAGAAGTAGATAATAGTTTTTATAGACTATGTGCAGAGATCAGGGGAGAACATCGCTGACTTTTATGGGCATATTGAACATTCCCAACTCCATTATTTATAGAAGTTTAGCTCACTGCATATAATGAATAACCCAAAGAAATATGAACAAGCGCGTGAATATTATTCCCATGAAATTTCACCATAGTAGCATATATCACATGGGCCTCCACTTGCACTTGGAGATAAATGGATCTGAATTTTTCATATTTTTTTTAGCCCATGACATGGGATTTTTTTATGCTATTTAAAATATCTAATATCAGCATTAGGGGGAGAGGAAGCCCATATATGAATGCTAGATATTATTTTTATGGAAGGAAATCAATCTTTCCTTGAAGCTTGACGCAGGAATAGAATCACGCACTAAACCAAGTTAAATGATAGTTTAACTAATGCTCTTGGGAAGCATGAAGCGGAGCATATGCCAGATAATTTCAAAATGAAGTAAAGAGGAGTGTTTGGAGGCTTCGAACTTGGCCTTGAGCACGGGACGCGTGGAGCCGTGGGGCGGCTTTGCTGCGGCTACTTGGCTCGCAAGGAGACGCCGTGGCCGTCGAGCTCTGCCGTTGAGCCATGCTCGGGTCGCGCGGCGCCTTGGTGTTCCTTCTCTTCCGCTTCCGCCCGATGATGACCCAGTCCACGCGCGAGAATCGAACTCCGACCAATCTTTTTTTTCTCGAATACGCAGAAGAGCTACGTATCATTGTATTAAGACGAAGAGCGCCAAAATAGCGCTTAGTGTTTACAGCTCACTCGTAATTCGAGTGCAACACAGCGGATTGTACCGCGATTTACAACTCCACCCTCTATTCCTATAGCGACTACTCGCAAATGAGACGACCTAAATGTTTCGCGCCGCCAAGAACCCAAAGCTCCGCGTCGCGCTTGATTTGTTGCACTACCTCTACGGATGTGGAACTCTTCCTCTGGAACAGCCGTGCATTCCTCTCCTTCCAAATTGCCCATGCCGCTAGCATGAACAGAGTGTTGAAACCTTTTCTCCGCGCACTAGGCTGCTGACCGACACTTAGGTCCCACCAATCATGTAAGGTGTTGGCGTGGCCAAATTGGCAGCTGCACCTTGCCCAGCTGAGCGCCTGCCACCAGACATCCCTTGCGAAGGGGCACCGAACTAGCAGGTGGCTGCATGTCTCAGGAACTCCGACCAATCTGAGCCGCAGGTTTCTGATCGAACGTAGGCCAGGGACCACCCCCTAACTAGGAAAGTCTGCTTGCCCGTCACAGGTTTGACCGACAATTGTACAGAGCTCGGGTTCGTCGGTCAGTTTCGTGGGCCGTGGCATCTCGTTTCGGTTGCCCTCGCTTGCGATCGACCATTTGCTTGAAGGCGACGAGGGTGTCGCTCCTCCCCTCATCCGCATGCTAGAACTTGTTTGACTTGGCCCGCGCTGCGCCACGCTTGCCTCCATGACAACAGTCCTAATGGGCTGCAGTATGCGAACACTGCTACTCGCTCTGCACCGTTCAGGGGCATCCTCCTCGACTAGGTCCCCAACTACGCGTTCGCCGGAATGCCAGCGGGCCTCGGCTAGCGCGTGAATCGCCTCCGACACCGCCGACCACTGCGCTGGCTAGCTACCACCGTCGTCGTCGGGGTGGTGAAGAAAGGCTTCATCCTCGTGGCCTCTTCCTCTACGCCGGCGCGGAGATGGTCGCGTGCGTGTTTGAGTATGAAGTATAGACGGGTGCCGGAAACCAGGGGACGAAGCCTAGAAAACATGAATGTGCTCTTCGCTGACTAATCGTATGATGATCATATAAGTTTGACGCTGAGCATTGTCCACTCTCCTGCCATGGTCTAGTCTCATAGCGGCGAGTGCAGATTAGGTGCATAAATGCTATGTCGGCTCATTGAATTTTAGGCCTTGTTTGGATTCTTTAGCCGGCTAATTTTAGCAACTAAAACATGAACCAGCTAATTTTTTAGCCAACTAATTCTAGGAGGTACTTGTTTGGATCTCTCACTAATGTCTCCGGCTTTTGTACTTTTCTTGACTTTTTTACAAGTTTTTTTGCCTTTTTTATATGTTTAGTTGATTTTAGTAGCTTTTAGGTGACTAGGGGCTAAAAATTTAGAAGGGGGTGGGCTATAACTTTAGGAGATTTTAAGAGGTCATATTTGGATGCAAAATGATTAAAATTGGCCAGTTAAAAGTTTAGAAGGTGGATCCAAATAGGGCCTTAGTTTGAGTAGAAGACAGTTACCGACTATGTTTCCAAAATGTTGAACTAGATTTAAAGAATTGTTGTAGTTTAACAAAGAGGCTAAGTTGAATAGTTTCATCAAATAATTGACATTCTTTGTCAAACTAATTGTTAATATCGTTGCTACATATAAAATTTAGGCAAACTTTGCTACAACACACTCAAAAGATGTGGCTTTAGTCATAGCACACTCCAACTTTCATATTTAGCTGTGGCATTCAAAAAATGTGGTTTCAAGCTGCAGCACAGCCAAAAGACTTGTGGCCGGTTGGCTAGGAGCTCCAGCGGCATCTCCTCAGGTCACGAGTTTGATTCCCGGGGGAAGCGAAATTTCAGACCGAGGTTAAAAAAATTCCCAACTGGGCTACGTTGCTTTGCCCCGGCCCAGTCTTACCTGGGAGCAAGTCCTGTGTAAAGGTGGGAGGAAGGGTTTATGGATTTTCTCGGCCGATGTGAGGAGACTTTCTTCTTCTTAACACTATACCGCGGGTGGAGATCAAACAACCCCCCCCCCCCCCCCCCGCCCCCGCCCCCGAGCGTGTTTTTTTTAATAGCTGCAGCACACTAAACAAAGAAAAAATGATTTTTTTTCCCAATTTTTCTATCTCATTGCACGAAATACAATACAAGTTGAAACTTTGCACTGCGATACAGTGATGCATTCCAGTGTGTTTTATTTTTTTTGCAGATTTTTCCTATTTTCTCACAATTTATTTTACACAACAAAAAAGTCTTCATGAAAAGTTATTCAAATATATAAGAAAAATATGCCAAAAAAAAACATGGACAGAGATTGTAGTGTCACTATGCAAAGTTTCTATTTTGTATGTGTTTCGCGCAATGAGATAAAAATGTTGAAAGAATCCCTTTTCGATTTGTTATTGTATTGTAGCTATGAACCCACACTTTTGGAGTGTGCCACGCCTGTATACAAGAGTTGGAGTGTATATTGTGGCTAAAGCCACATCTTTCCAGTGGGTTATAGCAACTTACGCCATATATTTATCATGAGGAGTTTTTCTTGTGAAATGGCATGTGACCGTCATCCTTAATTGAAGACGTATAAATATAAAACGAGTGATATTAATTATAAGATACCAGATTTTATTGTAAATTTTTAACTAAAACTCTACTGAGCAGCGACTCTTCCATTTCCGTGCATTTTGTTTACGGCGTCAATGAGGTGAAAAAAAACTCCTGCGATTTTATAGTATCATCTTATGGACTACAGAGTAGACTCCCTAGGAATGCAATATATTTCAAATTTTGTTCCTAAATATATTTTACAAAGTATTGTGGTTCAAATCTTAATACACAAAATTTTATTTATTCACTTTAAAATGTAGTGAAATTGTTTTTAATTGCGGCAGTATGAACCGTGACATGGACGGTAGATTCATGGTAACTGCATAATACAAGAGAGTAGCAGTGCAAATCCAGATCCAGAATAAGAAAATTGAAGTGTTTGTTGTAATAAACTAGCACTCAAAATAACTTGTGCTTTTCGGACATCTAAATTTATAGCCTTGTTTTGTCATCAAATCATTGTCATATAGCAATACTAGTTAGTCTCTTCTCTGTATAAATATTTTTTTTAGAAAAAATATTTTAGGTGACATACTTTAGATTATATTATTTTTTGCGCAATGATTTATATCATAGTGATTACGGGTTGTGTTAACAATAACATTAGCATTGGCAAGAGTGCACGCACAACCAGTGTGTTCTCCTACTGCTTCCACCCAACGACCACAACCGCTGTGAATTGGGACATGGCAACGTCGCGTTTCGGGAACCACACACTGATTTTGTTCTCCGGCACACATGGCACCGAACAGTCGGTTGTTCACTAATACCATGTCACCGGTGATTTTTCTGGAGAAAATATTCACACATTCAGTGGAATTGTAAAAATCTTTTCGAAAATCCTATTTAAAAATTTTAAAAAATTATGAAACTTGGCATATGTAAAGACTACATGGTGAAAAATGTACAGACAAAAATTCAGATCCAAAATCATTTTTTATTAAAATATACAAAATAACAAAAGAGTTTTCACAATCCAATCAATGTAAAGTTTTCATTGAATATTTTCCCGATTTTATGTGATGATGCGTAGGAGAGTAAGAAACTAAGACAGGGAGACATTTTCAAATTAAACTCGGTGTCCACGATCCTGGTCCTCCATGGCAGGGCCTTTAGCTTTGATAATTGGCAGACTAAACAGCACTCATCTTTCAGAGCTGATTAAGTCCATAGAGGAGATTTGAATAAAGTCAGCATCCGAGTTTGTCGGCTAGGGCTGAAAGCATACTATGTAAATAGTACCTAACTAACTGAGTCGGCCTAGGCTGAAAAGCATGCCTACAAAGTTGAAAATGATGAATGCACGATCAGTGCATCATACTGATGTAGCCCCCGAGTTACTGTGTAATTCGTAGAATTGTATAGTAACTCAAAGTAATCTTGAATCAAATAAATATGATCTTGATCCGAGTGAAAATAAATTCAACATCCGAATCTGTCGGCTAGGGCTGAAAGCATACTATGTGAATAGTATCCAACTGACTGAGTTGGCCTAGGTCTTGAAAAAGGCATGTCTACAAATTTGAAAATTATGAATGCACGATCAATGCATCATACAGATGTAGCCCCCGAGTTACTGTGTAATTCGTAGAATGGTATAGTAACTCAAAGTAAGCTTGAATCAAAGAAATAAGATCTTGATCCGAGTGAATGAATATACGATCAGTGCATCATACAGATGTGTTGAAAAGTAGCATCCATTATATAAGGAACTCATGTTTTCCTGCGCACAAGGCAATTAGAACAGGAAGTCACAATGAGTCTCAGCCAAGAACTTCTCATTCCGAGCTGGTGTCTAGGTTCATCCAGCTAATCAGCCAGGGATGATTACAACCCGTAGCCCCCAAGCTGTCTCTCAACGAAAACAATTGAGATTCAGAAGAGGATAAATTCTAGGTATTATCCGACTTAAATTGTCAAGGATATAAGACAACCCGTGTGCGTGGCAAGTCTGCCGAGAGAATGGTGGAACTCACGCAAGTGAGTCCACGTGGACTAGCCCCCGAGTCTGCGGATAATCAGAATGATTATGTGCAGACTCAAAAGAGACCAGAAACATTAAGATTACTGATAGTACAATTGTTTTTAATTTTCGTGGAACTCACGCAAGTGAGTCCACGTGGACTAGCCCCCGAGTCTGTGGATAATTAGTATAATTATGTACAGACTCAAAAAGAACTAGAAACACACAGACTGAAATATGTACTGTTAGACAGAAAAATAGCTGAGTGTCATACAAATAATCTGAGAGATTAAGTGTATACTCTAATAATGCACATTTAGATTTTATCCGAGTCATCGACCCTTATCCACCGAGTCACAAGTTTACTGTGACGAGTTTGTCGTTGATGCAGAAACGTCAGATCATTTTCGTCCTTTTAGATTCTTCATCTGGGCCTTTAAAACCAAATGTTGGTGTTGGCAGCTTCCTCATTCTCCCAGTACCAGACCATGGCTGGCCGTAGGGATTCCAGGCGTAGGGTTTCATCCGCCGCAGCGCCATCAGCTCCGGGCGACATGCCACCGCCTCCAGCAGCTCCAGCCCCAGCACCACCTGTAGTTCCAGCGCCTGTTCCTGTACCCTTGGAGATGGTTAAAGTGCTCAACGAGCCTCCACTCGCGATGATTCATCCTCTAGCGGAGGCCCCAGCACTGCCGGAGTTCATCGCCATCTCGTCCGGGGAAGAGGACGAAGGTGAACCGCGCAGGAGGTACCTGCCAGGGCGTAAAGATCTCCTCACCAAACCATCCTGTGTTGCACACAGGACCCGCAGCCGCCGTGATGGGTAGATTTAGGTTTCTTGTAATAGGCTAGAGCAATGATGCTCGCCTGAGTCTCTTGTAATGCATATTGTTCTTGTCTTGTAATGTTCGTCTGCATCTTCACCTTTTGGTGAAGCGTCTTGTCTGCATTGTATTGCATTTTATTTTCAGTAAAATAAAGAGACTCAATTTTTGATGCGAACTGAGTCACGTTGTAAGTCAACTAAAAAATGCAGAATCCGAGTAATCTTCCTTTGAGAAGCAGAGTTGTTCCTGCCTGTTTGCCGAGTAATTTGGCCGAGTAATTCTTAGGGTGCTAAATTTCCCGCCCGTAGCAGCCCTAGCGTATTGGAGAAGCTAAACGGTTAGTAAATCTGAGCCGCAAAGATAAACTGGGCGTTTTGGGACCGTCAGATTTGTATCACCCGCGTATAATATTAGATCTCGCCGCAACCACAACTTCTCTTCTTCCTCTCGCCACTGTGCCTCACACTGTTCATCAAATCCCTAAATCCCGCATAATCCTCGCGACTCAGATGGCCGGAGAAGGAAATCAGAGAGAGATGGAGGAGATGGCAGCTGCTGGAGCACAGCCATTCAATGTTTCGGCGGGTGCAAGCTCGTCTCGAGGGGCAATCATTCCAAGGAGCATTGGGGGCGGATCTTCAGGTCCTCTGATCGTTGTTCCAGATGCTGCTGAAGGAGAGAAGGCCCATCCGTGGCCTAGATCGATCTCTTCTGAAAAGAGATTGGAGTTCTTGGTGAAGAAGGGTTGGCTGCCAAGCAAGGAAATCATCGGCTAGCGAGCGGCAGAAGGGGAAACATTCCCATCTCCGGGGCCAGGTGAAATTGTAGTGTTCGAATCCTTTTTTTGGCGCGGATTTGGATTGCCGACTCATCGATTTCTCAGATCTCTGCTGCATTTCTACAAGATTCAGCTGACGGATCTGAATCCGAATGGTATTTTGCATTTATCGATGTTCATTACTCTTTGCGAGTGTTTCCTGGGGATCGAGCCCCATTTCGATATTTTCCGGAATTTATTCTTCTTGAAGCCACATCCCTCGGCCGAGAAGCCACAGTTGATGGGAGGCGCCGGTGTTCAGCTCCGGAGGAAGAACAAGTATTTTGATTGCCAGTTGTCCACCTCGAACAAAGGGTGCCACTGTGAATGGTTTTACTGTGCCAATGTTCTCCCGGCCCTGCCCAAATTTGAGAACAAGTATCCAGTGTATGAGGATATTTGGAAAAGTAAGCCGGACCCTTCAGTTGCTGCAGAGTTGAAAGAACTGCACAGGTTGATTGCGGCTGTGAAGGAGCCGAGTAAAGGGGTGCTCGGTCCAGCCATTGCGCTGAATTTTTGTTTGAGGAAGTTCCAGCCTTTGAAGGCGAGATATTTTCCAGCTTGGCTGTGGAGAGGTCCCAAGGATCCTAACCAAGAGCCGATTCCTGGGTGATACCGTGAGGTGAAACGCCGAGTCATCAGCCCCAGGAATGATTTCTTTGTTGTAAAGGACGCTGTCACTTTGCTGAAGCCTTCAGGTGATGAGTATCAGTGGTTTGGCTACTGGCATAATGATCCTCGTCCCGCGGTGAGTTTCCTTTTACTCATTACTCAGTAGGTTCCTGAGTTATTTTCCTGAAGAAATGTTGATCGCCTTGAACTATTCTTGCAGGGTCGTGATATGTTCAAGAACCCTGGTCCTGATCCTCTGGTGATTTCTGACGACAACTTGGCGCCTCTGCGAATCAGGGAACAGAACATTGAGTTGGGCGATGATGACGAAGAGATCACTGATGCTGAGCTCAAGGCCCTGTTTGGGGACTCGAACGACGACGATGATGTCGTGGCCGAAGGAGATGATGGAGCTCAAGAAGGTGGTGAGGAGATAGAAGATCCTCTGGCCACCAGCAGTGAAGATGGAGATAAGTCTCCTGGCCGTGAGGAGGTCCCTGCTGCTGCTGCTACTCAGCCTGCATCTGCTGGTGAGTTGATTTATAAACGTGAAAGTCGTAGTAAGGCTAATCAGGACTGAGATGCTCGTCGATTAGGTCTTGAATATACTGTAGGCCAAGGACCCAGCCAGCAGTTGCCCGAGCGCCCAAAGCGTAAACGGAACCCCTCAATAGTCATCTCTAGTTCTGACGAAGGGGAGGTGCATGAGGATCTGGGTTATGCTGAGCCTTTGTCCGAGAAACCAGCTGACTCAGGGGCCAGAAAGGCTAAGAAGACCAAGGCTCAGGTCCGACATCCTTCCTTAGCTGTTTGAACTTTTAGACAGGTATTACCTCCTTATGATAGAGGTCACCATGCTTTCTTGTTCTGCTTAATAATTCAGTATAATTCTCACAGACTAAGGATGTAGTTGAGGGGGAGGATAGCTCCCAAGTCCTAGATGCCAGCATGGTTGAGAGGCATGCAAAAGATGCTGATGCCAATGCTGGGCAAAACATTAATGTGGCTGTTGCCACTCTGGATAAAGAGTTGGCAGTCATTGATGTTCTTGCTAAGGGAGGTGCTGACACCAGGGGTAAAGATCCTGATGAGATGGTTACCAAGGAAACTGTCTCAGTTCCTGACTTGGCCATGTGCCAAATTCCAGCCCCCAGCAAGAAGAGGATAAAGCCATTGAAGAGGCTAAGGATTTCTGACAGGTAAGCCTTTTATGGCAACCTTTATCTTATTCTTTTGTCTGCTAATTGCTTTAGCTGACTGAGCTCAACTTGATCTTTTCATCTGACAGCCTTCCTACGGAAGAGGAGCCGGTGATGACAGCTGAGAAGATTGTTCCTGTAGGAGGGAATATCGATGTCGAGACGAGCGTGGAGAAGGCTGTAGTCACAGAGCCGACGCTTGCCCCTGATGGTGATGGTCAAGAGAATCTAGAGGAGACCATTCAACAAGTCGGTGAGTCACATGCTCTGGTGCTCAATCCTTCTCCATCGCCTGCGGTGGAAACTCAGATGATGAGCCGAAAAGACCCGTTAGTCAACCGGTCTCAAAGCTTAGGCGGCGCCAGCTCTTCTAGACCTGACATTGAGGTTGAAGATCTTCCTCCTCCTACTATTGAATTTAACCCAGCCGTGTTCGAATTTAGGGAGAGCCAGAAAAAATCTGGAAACCTTTCTTTCGAATTTGCTGGAGAAAAAGTGGTCATCAACAAGGAGGAGGACGAAAAGGAGTTCGACCTATCAGAGAACCAGCTGATTGAGTTGATTGACACTCAGCAGGTGATGTTCTTGACTTGCCTTTCCTTTTGTACTAAAAAGGAGTCAATGCTTATGATGTGTGATTTTTACAGAAAATTATTGCTAAGAGCCGAGAAAAGACTAAGTTCTTCAAAGTCTTGAAGTCTGCAGCCGACTCGCTCCATGAAGACCTGACTGCTAAGCAGCTGAAGATCTAGGAACAACAGGAAGAACTGGCTAGACTGAAGGCTGAGTTGTCAGCTGCTCATAAGGAGAGAGCTGAGTTTGAACTCGCCCTCGCAGGTGATGCCTTGGAACCATTGCTTGTCAGGTTTTCTGAGTGTGTGGACTCATCTGACTTGTTTTGTTTTGTAGCTCAACCCAAACTGACCAAGGATGACCTGGACGAGCTCGAGCTGTTTAGGAGGAATGCTCCTTTGCTGAGAGAAAGCGTGGCCAAGGCAAATCTTGAAGCTGAAAACAAAGCTAAGGCCTTGTCGGCAGCTCTCCGAGAAAAGGACGCCCTCAAGGTTGAACTGGACAACTTGAGGACTGACTCGGACCTCTTACTTACCGAGAAAAAAGAGATTCAAGGTAAAGGTTATGAATAAAGGTCTTTGACCAGTTTCTTGTATCTTTGCTGAATGACTTTGATTTTGCAGGTGAACTGGTGACTTTGAAAGGGGAGAACACTTCTCTCATTCAAAGTGCCAGAGTTGTCTGCCAGTTTACCTGGTCAGTGCCTGAAGAAATGCCCGAGGGTCCTCTGCATGCAACGCTGGCGCAAGCCCCCGAAGCACTGAGAGCTCATTGCAAGTCTGTCGCCGAGTATGCTGCTTGTCATTCCTTAGGAGTGGTCAAGTCGCTGTACCCCAAGATTGACTTGGCATCTTGCAAGGAGGGCTATGCCAAGGGCACAACCATTGAACGAGCAACTCAACTGTCAATGGAGGCCGGTAGTTGTGCAGAGGAGTTGGTGAAGGATGTCCTTTGTCGCCATAGTTAGGGCTATTAGGGATTCCTGTAAATAAAACAATGAAGTAGTTATATGCAGGATTGAATACTGAATATTTTGATGCCACTAAGCTCTTGAGGTGGCCAAGTGATTAATGATTTGCTTTTTGTCGTTAACTGTCTTATGTTTATGCACTTTTAGCCGTTCCAGCAGTATTAGACCGTGGGTCAGCATATGCGTAGGAGTTAGCGTGGGAGTTTCACAATCAGAGCAGTTGTAACAATTTATGTATGATATGAGATGAGTGTTTGTCAGTCGGAGTTTTCTGTAGACTGTTTTCAGAGACCAGTTGCCTCCTTATGTTTATACACTCTCCGTTGGAGCTTCACAATTAGGATGGGCAAGGCTTACTTAGTCATTCAGAAGAGATCCGAGACATATACTCATGTATTGATTAGCCCCCTGGCTCTGTTGTGACTAAGGTAGTTAGTCACAGCAGAGTCAAAGATGAAGTAAACAAAAAGGATTTTATTTTATTCTTGTGAGGCATAAATAAGGCTGTGTACAAGTATGAGTCGCAAAAAAGCATTAAACAAAGAAGCGACGTAGCTGATCAATGTTGTGTGTATGTGGGAGAAGATGTCCATTCTCTCGGCGCAGTTTGTACGATCCAGGCCGAGTGACTTCGTGCACGACGAAAGGTCCTTCCCAAACTTGTGATAGCTTGTGTCGGCCTTCGGTAGACTGGATCTTCTTGAGAACGAGGTCACCTACTGAGAAGGCGCGATCTCGGACTCGGCGTTGGTGATAACGTCTCAGCTTCTGAAGGTATACTGCGGATCTCCGAGACGCGTTTTCGCGCAGTTCTTCCAGTTGGTCAACGGATTGAGTTAGCTGCTCGTCAGATGGCTCCTCCCGATAGTTGGTTACTCGGGGAGAACCAAATTCGAGTTCAGAGGGGAGAACTGCTTCTGCTCCGTAGACCAGGAAGAAAGGCGACTGTCCCATAGGACGGGTAGGAGTGGTTCTGACTGCCCACAATACCGCTGGGAGCTCTTGAACCCATCTGGAAGCATAAAACTTAAGTCGGTTGTACAAGCGAGGTTTTAGTCCTTGCAAGACCATACCATTGGCTCGTTCAACTTGCCCGTTGCTTTCAGGATGGTAAGTGGAGGCGTGGCACAATTTGATGCCGACGTCCTCGCAGAACGCATCAAACTCTTTGTTCTTGAAATTGGTGCCGTTGTCAGTGATGATTCTGTTAGGGACGCCAAACCGGAACACTATGTTTCTAACAAAGTCAATTGTCCGGGAGGCGCTTAAGTCACGTATCGGCACTGCTTCGATCCACTTGGTGAACTTGTCCACCATAACTAAGAGGTGAGTGAATCCACCTTGGGCCCTTTTCATAGGCCCGATTATGTCAAGCCCCCAGACCGCAAAAGGCCAGGTGGGAGGTATGGTTTGTAGTGCTTGTGCCGGCATGTGTATTTGCCGTGCGTAAAACTGACAGCATGTACATTTTTTAACAAGGCTGGTGGCGTCGGAGACTGCTGTTGGCCAATAGAATCCTTGCCGATAAGCTTTCCCAACTATGGTGCGAGATGCTGCGTGGTTACCGCATACGCCCGAGTGGATATCCTGGAGAAGTTGCTGGCCATCTGTCCGAGTGATACACTTCATGTAGATGCTGAGTCCTTCGACATCACTTCTGTCGGCACTTTTTCGGAACAACTCGCCATTGATGACTTTATACGCCTTGCTTTTCTGAAGAGGGGTTCATACTCCTCCTTTTTGCTAGGGAATTTTCCGTGTTGTATAAAGTCAAGGAACGAGAGTCGGTCTTCTTCTTCCGGGTTCTCGGAGATGTCTACAGCCATGGCTTCCGCATCAGGCTGTGGTTGCAGCGGCTCCTTTGATGGAGCTTCTGAATCCTTCTTGATGGAAGAGGTGGTAATGACTTCCATGAAGACTCCTGGGGGAACAGGTTCCCGGCCGGAGCCTATGTTGGCTAGTCGGTCTGTCTTTTTGTTATGGTCTCGGTGGACATGCACATAATCAAGTCCTTCGAACTTGTCTTCAAATTTGTCGACCGCTTGAACGTAAGCTATCATGTCCTGGTGAACACAAGACCAGTGTTTCTTCAACTGGTTGATGACCAGGAGAGAATCGCCCTGTACTTCGAGATGTTGGATGCCGAGTGATGCGGCTATGCGTAAGCCGTGCAAGACAGCTTCATACTCGGCGGCGTTATTTGAGACTTTAAAACATAGTTGTAGGGTATAACTTAACTCATCTCCACTAGGGGAGATTAGTAGAATGCCTGCTCCACCGCCTGAGAGTTGCAACGAGCCGTCAAAATACATGACCCACTCTTCAATCTTTTCGGGTTTGGGAGGAACTTGGGTTTCAGTGTACTCGGCTACAAAGTCGGCGAGAGCTTTCCCTTTTATAGCCGTTTGAGGCTTAAATGAGAGTTCATAGGTGCTTAGCTCAATGGCCCACTTTGCGATTTTGCCGGTCGACTGTTTATTCTTGAGAACATCCCCGATGCCATGAGAGGTTACCATGGTAATTGGGTGATCTTGGAAATAATGGATCAGTTTTCGGGAGGCCATCAGCAACCCGTAGGTGATCTTGTGGATGTGCGAATACCTGACCTTTGAGTCAGACAGAACTTCGCTGACAAAATATACCGGTCTCTGAACTTTCTGAACTTGACCGGCTTCTTCTCTTTCTACGACGAGGGCGGCGCTGACTACGTGAGTCGTCGCTGCGACGTAGAGGAGAAGAGGCTCGTGTGGGTCCAGAGGGACTAAGGTCGGAGGTGAACTCAGAAACTCTTTTAACTGGACAAAAGCGTTCTGAGCTTCCTCATCCCATACGAACTTGTCTTGTTTTTTGAGGAGTTTGAAGAACGGAAGTCCTTTTTCGCCGAGTCGTGAAATGAAACGGCTCAGAGCCGCCATGCACCCTGACAACTTCTGGACATCACGCTGGCACTCCGGGACCGGTGTTGACGGTCCTTACGACCCATTTTTACCGTCAACTTTATGCACCTTTTGGAACCTAACACCATCACCAAGGGTAGACATAGGGCTTATTTCTAACAAATTCCACTAGTCTTGGTGAAATTATGAGTGCAGGTGCAATTCATATAAAAACAGGGGAAAACATGCACTAAACATGGACTTTGCAATCGACGGATTTTCCCGGACTAAAGAATTTAGTCCAAAAGCCCAAAACCACAGAACCAGGCTTCAAGACCAAACAATGCAAGTGGATTGGGCACATACATAGCCAGAGGAAGGAGCCAGAGGAGGATCAGGCCCAGTGGGGCCCAGGCCAGGTCGGCCGACCCCCTCTGGCCAGGTCGGCCGACCTGCCAGGGAGGCCCCCCTGGCCCACTCTTCTCTGGCGGTTCACAACCGACCTCTGGAGGTCGGTTCCCCCTGCATTAAATGCCACCGACCTCAGGAACCGCCTCAAAGTTGCCGACCTTCCAAGGCTATAAATAAAGGGGCACCCCTCCCTCTCTCAAGACACACAAGACAACACACATTGACACCAAGAGGAATCCATTCTCTAGCATTAGACTAGTCTCTAGGCTGTAGAGGAGTAGAGGGGAGAGTTTGGTAGAGGAGAGGGCTGTCCTCCCTTTGTGAGGACTTAGCCCAATCTTGTATCTTGAGGATACTTGCTAATAATATATTGTTCGTCGTTCGTTCTTCGTTCGTTCGTCGTTCGTTCATCGTTCGTCGTTCGTTCATCGCTCGTTCGTCGTTCATCGTATATCAAGTAAGTATCAAGGTCCACCTCAATAGAATTATCTTCTTTATTCCTTATGACTTATGATTGTACTAGTATGATAGCCATGTGCTTTCTATGTGGTTGTTATCTAGTCATGATTGGTTGCTTCATGCTTGACATGCCTTTATTCATTCGTTTATGTCCTTACACTCGATTCATGCATGAAGTGGTGAGACATGCTCGGGCCCATAACTTGTTAATCCGTAGGGTTAGAGTTATGTGCGATATAGACCGTAGCTTGTTAATCCGCAGGGTTAGAGTTACGCATGTCTCACCCATTGACTTGATGATCCGTAGGGTCAGAGTCATGCATGTTCTAGCACTTAATCTGTTGATCCGTCGGGTCAGGATTAGGTGTACTCTTATTCCCGACTTGATGATCCGAAGGGTCAAAGTCCCGTGGGAATCGAGAGTACTATTTAGCAATGTGAGCATGGTGCTTAGGTTGATAAACAGCTTTGGGTGTTTGGTTGTCTGCTTGAACAAGAGAAGGTCTGGCAGCGAGGACTTAATTGCCTTGCTGTCACGTGACCCTAGGACTGGCATAGGGACTTAATAGCCCTAGTGTCACGTGTCCTGTTAGAGGGTTGCCGGTAGGTGGTGACAGCCCTGCTGTGCTTAATCCTCTTTGTTCTACGGTAGATAGCCTTGATTGCCTGGTAGAAGGAATACCGGTAGGTGGTGACAGCCCTGCTGGTTACCCCCCTTGTTCCAGGTTGACATAGAGCTTAGACTTGTATGTGTTGCATGAGCAGGAATATAAGAAGTACATAAGGATCCATCTCGGCTCTCTTCTTAACCCCGCTTAGCCTAGGCTTAGTTCTAGTGTTAGATTGGATTGCTCTGGTTGTGTTGTCACACTACCCCTACCATACTTTTATCCTTACCCCTGTTTAGACCTTGGTACATTATTAGTTATGTGATTATGAATTTTGCTATCTCGTAAACCACCGCCTTTCCTGTGGAAAATACGATACCCTTGAATACTCACGGGTGAAGTGCTACAACAGTATTCTCCGTGCGCTTGCGGATTTATTTGTGACCGTAAGAAATACCAACAACCGGCATCTTCAGTATCGCTTCGACTTTTTCGGGATTAGCCTCGATGCCACGGTGGGTGAGGATATAGCCGAGTAGTTTGCCGGATGGAACGCCGAAGACGCACTTGTCGGGGTTGAGCTTCATTTTGAATTCTCGCATGCATTCAAAAGTGGCTCGAATGTCTTCGATAAGGTCATCTTTGTTCTTAGTCTTGATGACCACATCGTCGATATATGCGTCGACTTTGCGCTGCTCAAGAAGACGGGCCAGGCACTTCTGGATGCAACGTTGATATGTTGCTGCCGCGTTCTTGAGGCCAAAAGGAATTGTTAGATAACAATAAGTGCCAAAGGGAGTTATAAAGGACGTTTTGAGACAATCCTCCTCTTTGAGTCGGATTTGGTGATAGCCAGAGTAGCAATCAAGGAAACTCAATAATTGACACCCAGCAGTGGAGTCTACAACTTGATCTATTCTAGGGAGCCCAAAAGGATCTTTTGGGCAAAACCTATTGAGAACTGTGTAATCAACGCACATGCGCCATTGCTTATTCTTTTTCCTAACTAATACAGGATTAGCAAGCCAGTCGGGGTGAAACACCTCCTTGATGAAGCCGGCTGCTAAAGCTTAGTTACATCATTTCTAATGGCTTCTCTGCGGTCTGGCGTGAAGCGTCGCAGTCGTTGCTTGATGGGTTTGGCCGTCGGGTCGACGTGAAGAGCATGCTCGACAATTTCCCAGGGGACTCCTGGCATGTCAGAGGGTTTCCAGGCGAAAATGTCAATGTTGTCCCGTAGGAAACTGACGAGCGCGAGTTCCTATTTAGCATCCAAGGTTGTCCCGATGTTAGCCGTCTTTGTGGAATCGCTCGGATCGAGAGTGATCTTCTTGGTCTCGGGTTCAACAAGTTGGACGCTGGATTTGGAAGCCTTCTTTGAAGGGACCGAGTTATCCGCGTTATTGGCGTCTACTTCAAAGCTGAGCATTGTCTTGCTGAGTTCTGCCTCTTGGGTTGCCGCGAGCTGGAGTGACTCGGCTTCACAAACATAGGAAAGCTTACATCAGAGCGGAGTGTAATGACTCCTTTTGGAGCTGGCATCTTCAGAACTAAGTAAGTATAGTTCGGAATAGCCATGAACTTGGCCAAAGCTGGCCTGCCAATGATGGCGTGGTAGGCTGACTCAAAGTCAGCTACTTGGAAGCAGATGTATTCTTTCCTGTAATTGCCGGGATTGCCGAACTGAACAGGGAGAGTAATCTGTCCGAGTGGTAGGGCTGAGGTGCCTGGGATGATCCCATGGAAGGGGGAGTTACTCGGCTGGATACTTGACCTTGGGATTTTCATATCGTCAAGCGTTTTGACAAATAGGATGCCAAGAGCACTCCCTCCATCTATGAAAACTTTACTCAGCTGGACGCCATCGATGATCGGGGAAAGGATCAAAGGATATCTGCCCGGCTTGGGGATGTAGTCTGGGTGATCTTGTCGATCAAAGGTGATAGGTACTTCGGACCACCGTAGATAGTGAGGTGCATCAACCGAGACCGTGTTAACGGCTCGGTTTGTGAGCTTCTGCTTGCGTTTGGACTCATATGCATCTGGACCACCAAAGATGTGGAGGCATTGCTTAGGTTCTTGGTAACCATCTTGGTCATCTTCATCCCCAGCCTTTGGGTCTGCCTCGGTCTTCTTGTTGGTGTAGGTCATGAGCCCCTTAAGCTTCATGCAGTCGCGGAGTTTGTGAGAACTCTTTGGGCCGCCATGAAAGTTGCATGGCTCGTCGAGAAATTGCTCATAATTGGTGGGCTCTCGGGGCCCACGCTGCTTCTGAAACCGGGACTTGTCGGCTACAGCGACTAGATCGTCGCCCTTTGCGCTTCTTGTCCTTCGAACCTGATCCCTCGGGTCTGTCCGACTTGTTCTTGCCATCGTGGCGTCTGCGATAATGAGTCTTTGTCACGCTCGGCGCATAACTCATTCCCCGCAGCATATGAGTCGGCTAAGGCCAGCATCTCTCTGACAGAGCCGGGATAAGCCTTGACCCATCTTGTGGAGTAAAGGTTGGTCGG
>RWGY01000523.1:0-83387 GCA_007726485.1 Eragrostis curvula
TATCTAGGATAGAAAAAGAATTATGCTCAGATAGGTTTGTACCTTCAAATGATCTCTTCTTTGCTGTTGACGGCTCCTTGTTTTTCAGTTTGTCCGTCATCTGCATCTGGACACGTTCACTCTGTCTTGTGGTCTTGATTATCTGTTTTTCATTCAGCTTGCCCAGTATGTCATTCATTTCTTCCTTGGATGTTGACTTGCTTGATAGTGGAATTATGTCTTCAACACTGAACCTATTCTGAGTGAGATTATCACTGAGGCTTGTTACTTCTTTTGGTGAACTTTTTGGTAAAGCATTGCTCAGCATGATGTTCTTGTGCATTTGGATCGAGCTACATTGTAACATTCCCATATCTTGTGAGCCAGAACTGACATCCTCAGGACTTTTGTCTAGGATAACAGTGAAATCATCAGACAGCAAATCATCCTCTTCACCATCACTTTCATGAGCTTATCCATTACTTCAGGAATCTGTTTGTCAGACATTGTCTTGCCATGCTGAAACTTATAAATTTGGTCTTGTCATGTGCTGGGGTCACAGCAGGACCACCTCCAGGATTCCCACCATCCATCCTTGGTTTCTTAGAATTAGGCTGGTCATCATGCTTGTCATGGTCAGGAATAGATTTGGTATCAGCATGTGTGGCAGTAGGAAAAACCACTTCCCTTTCAAAGGAAAATTCATACATATAAGGTATTATGGCTCCTTCTGCCGTTGGTGGAACTTTTGTTACATCTCTACAGCAAATCTGCATTCTGACATAGTCCTGTCTGTATAAGGATCTTTCATCAATAGCAGTAGTAGCTCCTACAAGAGACCCAACATAAGCCAGAGTGTTTTTACTCCTTGTCATATGGGATTCCCCTGACTCTGAACCATGCCTTCTGTAATTCACCCTTGGCCCCTACAGAAGCATTCCATGGCTCAATGGATATTTGTGCATCCACAGTTCTCATACCCAAAGGTTTGAATGTGCCCTAATATTTGATCATATGTGCTGTTGGGAACCTGACAGTAAACTTGTTTTCATCTATGCTTCTGGCTGTCCATCTCCAAGCAGCTGACCCCAGCAACTCCTTGAATTCAGCCTCTATCTGTCTTGCAGTTACATTTCCACTCATCACTGTAATAAGAGCAGTGGTAGATCTCTCCTTGAGATTGACATCTGATGGGCAATCCGGGATACAGAAAAAGGCTTGTCCTTCTACCTGTGTAGCACATAGAGGGGCCACATATTCCCATAGCTTCTTGCTCCTGCACTTCTCCCCCAGATGCCCACACGCACCACACTTATCACATTTGTTAGGCCTGGTACACTCTTGTGTGGAATGATTCATTACACCACACTTGGAACAACCACCACTATCACCATCAGGTATCACAGAAGAGGAGTGCTCACCCTGAAATTTAGCAGATTCGCTGTCAGGTGTGCTCTTCTGAACCTCCTTTCCCTCCATCATCTCAGCCCGATGACTCCATCTTGATTTTCCTTCATTATCATTCATCCTTGAGCCTTCTGCTTCATCTTTGTCCTTGCTTGCGCGCTCCCATCGCTCCCTGTTATCAATCTCTTCTTCCTTAGATTTCCCTGCATTTCCGCTTGAATCACCAGGAACCCAATCTTGACGCCTCCACTGGTAATCATGGCGCCCACCCCTTCTTCCTGCACCCCTGTCCCTACCAGATCCGAACCCCTCCCGTCCCCATCCTCGGGACGCTCTTGTGTTCACCATGACCACAGGCGCCGAGTGGGATCTAACCACCTGTGCGTACGATCTCGATACGCACCCGGAGGTCGAGGAGCGATTCGACTCCCAGAGGTGGCTCACGAACCTTGACAGATTTTGATTTGGTGGAGCAGGTGGTAAGGGAGGAGGGAGATGGCGAAGGCGATGAAACCCTAGGTTCGCCTCGCAGAGAGATGGCGGAGGAGAAGTACCACACAGGCCCGCGGATGCTTCCAACACAAGGGGACGATGCTTGATTTGGTTGGTCGTCCGACCCTCGCCATTGTTGGCTCGGAGGTCATCTGAACCTCCCCCACCTGGATCAGGGACACCGCCATGCGGGACCAGGAGGGGCCATTCGATCCGGTGCGACTGCGGGTTGCTTACCTGGTCACCGCCATGCGGGACCTCCTGCGCAGACGTGACGAGCGAGGTGGCTTCCTGAGCGGATGACGCGCGTCCGCCATTGACGCCGCTCGAGGGGGAGAGAGACGTCAGACTAGCCATCTAGAAACTGTATGAATGGAGATCCAATGCAACGCGCGTCCTAAGGCGCGCGAGCCACATGACGCACAATTCTGAAACTAAACATGCTCACCAGCTTCAGCTCTTCAACCGTTTCCCTGTTTGGGAACTCGTCGGTTTAAGTTGGTGCAAGTTCAACGCCCAGGTGAGTTTTTTTTTTTAATTCGAAAGCAACAAGAATAAATAATTAAAAAGGTTGAGCCGCCTGAAGATTTATTTATCACGAAAGTAAGAAAGAACAGGGGAACTGAGAAACGGCGTGTCACCAGCAAGCACTTTGACGCGACTTCAGATCAGTCCGCTTCAGCAGCTAGCTGTCAATGGACAAATGTTGTTCTTTCTGTAGGACCAACTCCCTCTCACAATCACAATCTGCCCGGAACTGGCAAAAATCTAAACCTTCGAGTGAGTTCTTGTTCTTTTAATCAAAACAACACGATCGATTAATGCTTGTTTCAAATTGGATCCAGTTATTAGACAAAAAAAAAAGTGCAGGCTTTGTACTGAAACGCCAAAGAACCTATGAACAGATCTGATCGCAGATACTTCAGGTTATCATATCATATAGAATCCTTAGTTTCTCCCGTCAGTCTACTGTTTTACTGTTGCGTTCCTGTTTACTGTTCCTACCGCATCGTTGATCCTGTGCGTCCGTTCGCCCCCGCGTGATCATCTCAGCCGTTCCGTCCGAGCCTTATCATCTTCCCCAGCGGCATTCCCCGTCTCCTCCCCGACCCAGCCACGATTCCCGTCGTCCTCCCACAGCCGCCACACGCTCCTGCCCGGCGTCCCCCGTCCCGCCAGGCCGTTGCCCTGCGTCCCCGCGCTGCAAGACGGCCACCGCCGCCGGCCTCTTGATCTGGTCGATTCACCGGTTCGTCTCCTCCCTCTCACTGACCTGTCGTCCTCGCCGCTTTCCCTCTTGATCCATCCGCCAGCACTGCGGCCTTTGGATTGGGTCGATCCGCCGCTGCTCTGCTTCATCCTCTCTATCGCAGGCCCTCGCACAGCCTAGCTAGCAGATCTCGACGCCCTGTACCCGCCCCGCCACGCCCGGCCGTCCTCAGCCCCGATCTATGTTTGCGCTGCAGCCTAGCCGGCCTGCCGCCAGGATGCGTCTCCTTCCCCGCCGCTGCCTTACCGACCACCATCCTCCTAACCGTCTCAGGCCCAGCTGACTACAAATCTGTGCTTCCTTTCTTGCTGCCATCGATGGACAGCACCGAGGAGGCCATCAGCTAACCTCAAGCTACGTGTGACAGTTCGTCTGTTCTTCTGCACTTTTTTTTTCCTGCACTTCATGCCTATGGATGCACAGTTTGCCCATTTGTTCTCTGGATTAGCGCTGTCTGTTCTTTAGGTGCTCCATTTGTTTATTTAATGGAAACACGGTGAAACTGGCTGCAGGTGAAAGCATACAGGCTGAAAAGTTCCAATTCATGAAAAATGTGTGCTAGCTAAGGTGATTATCTCTACTCTTGCTATTCCAATTTTTCAGCTGATTTTCAGAGTGCGAAAAAATTGTGTGTTCTTTTACTTTTCACGGTGGTAGTATTTAATGTGAATAAACCAATACACCTTAATGCTCAACTGGGATTATGAGTGAACAGATCGCGTGACTTGAAGTGTCGCCTACTGAGTTATGATGATTTATGGATTGCTACAATCTCATCACTTTCTGCATATTAAGCAGCTCATGTTCTGTCCATCTGGATTTTGAATCTTATTTACATATATTACATTGAAACGCAACTATTATACTCCGTGTGTATTTTTTTGTCTTCTGCATATGAAACGGTTAGAAGGTTTGCAACAAACTATTGACTATAGTGTCTTTTTTATTCAAATAATGGAAAATTAATGTTGATCTGGAAATCGCATGCCCTTCTGTTTGGACTCTTGAACTCAATTTTTGAATTGCTCCATTTTTATAGGATTTAAATATCATTCTCACACTGTATACATACAATAGTTAATTTGCTACCTGGTGCCCTTTTGGGACAAGACAACCATCAGGAATAAGGAAAAAACAACCGCATGAGATTAACGGGTAAGCTGTTGTTTATTTTTATTTTCCATTACAATGGAGTATCAGTGCAACTGTACAAGAGCTACTAGCGCAGGGAAACTTATATCAGGAACTTTAGGATAGTTCTGATACATGTTCCTGAAGGAAAGATTGTAAATAGAATGAGCTGATCATGTGAATTTCAAAGAGCCCTACACTGTAAAATGATAATTATAATTGATTAATAAACTGATTAGAGCTGAAAATAAATACCACGGTTCGGACAAATGTGTTACACTTTCATACATATAATATGATTGTAAAAATAAATGAGCATTCTGTTTTGCCTTAAATGTGTACATATAATTTATTCTCTTTTCTGTGCACAATATTATGACTGGCCTGCCAGTCCCTGATGCATCAACCAGCTTTTTTTTAAAAAAAAGATCATCATCTAAAAGCTTTTGACATATGCTTGCAAGGTACAATACATATTTGTGTTAAAGCATAGACTAATACCAAAATCACTTTCATTGTGCTCCCTGGCCATATTTATCTCTGAATCCCCAACAATCATATATTGTTACAGGAATAACTTATGGTTGTTTGAAGGTACCTTTTGTTGTCATTTATACAGTGTAGTCGCAATGTTCTCAGCAAAGAAATTTTTAATCCTCATAGTTTTGTGGCCTCATACTTTTTTCTTGCTGCATTGTATTCTCTTATATCTTCATAATTTGTACCACATCATAATAACTCCACATTTATGTTTGCAGACTGCAATGGATCATTGCAAGTTGAAGGCTAAGAACGCACTCCTTATTTCTTTTTCATATGGTCTGTTTTTGGCTCAATTCCCTGTGTTTTTGTCAAGGTATGCAGAACATGAGTAACTATAGCATCAAGTGATATTAAAATAACGCTTGCCCCTGCCTTATTATAGATTATTTGTTCATCTGGACAAACTGTTTGACATTCTGATTGCTAATTTCAATTCCACATTGAGAGTGATTTTTTCCATTTCTCTGTTAGGTCAATCCTTTTTCTCCACTATTTATTAAATCCGTTTATTTAATTCACAATTGGTCTCCATCTGGTTGCCGATTTGACAATCACAGTTGAAAGTCTGATTATTCATATCGTTTGTGGTAATGTCGGTTTATTCTTGCCTTTCATTGGTGCAAAACAATTTACAGAATGATTGACCCTGTAGAACAATTAACAGAATGATTGATCCTATGATCACCAATTACATGCATTGAAGGTCGTGTGAAGTTCATAGAGAGAAGGAATGCTTCATTGGGAGTTTAGGCCTATCATGTAAAAAACAGGTTGAAGCTTGCGTGTGTTTTCTTGATAAAATTAATGATTATGTGCCATTTATTGTATATCTATTTCAACTGTATAATAATGGAAAGATTTTGGTGCTTTTAGCTAATATATTTGTCCTTTCCTCCCTGAATACTTGATATCAATTTTAATCTGCCTTTTTACTTAGTAGATCCATAGTTTACTCTTACAATGCTTAGATATTCAAATATTTTGCTTGCAATTTTAATTGTGCTGAACGTTCTATGCACTGCAGGTATGTTTGGTTGGAGGCCTGGACTGATTTTACCTGGACATGTCGCTGCCTGTACCTTGCCTGCGATGCGTTTGGATGGAACCCTGGAGAGTTGTTGGTCCAGGCAGGTGATTCTGCAGCCAGGCAACCAAAATCGAGTAAAGTGTGAGCCTAAGCTAATTGTAAATGTCATCTCTCTTTTTTCAAGAAGTCATACACCAACCTTTTGTGAACTTGGATGTTTCTGTTGCCTCCAAATGTGCATTATTTTTATGAGATGCAGATATTATGCTCCCTCATACAGCCTAAAAGTGTGGTGCTTTTTTTGAATGTAGGCACTTTTCTAAATGAGTTTCTATCATAGTTAAAAAGAATGTGTGCCACAGTTTAAATTCATATCCTTAACCTTTTGTATTTTGTATAACCACATAACATCAATAGTTCCCGCGGCAACGCGCGGGGCCCTCAACTAGTTACAAGGATAATTTGCGACGACATCTTCACAATCACACGAACAAGCCGACAGTATACTGAACAAAACAGAACCAACTGACTCTGGAATCCAAGACCACGACTCTGCAGGAAAATTCCAGCAAAAAAAACAAAAAAAGCGCAGCTCGAAGTTATTCGTTCCCAACCCAACCGAGATCACCCGACCGCATGATCCACAGATCTGGCTATCGCACCGTCAGATCAGATACGGCTGCTACGCGCGGCGCACGTGGTCAACGACCAGTGCAAGTCCAGCCAAAAGCAGCGAGAAGAAGGCGAAGCCCACGGCCGGAGACGCCGTGCCGCCGGTGAGCCCGGTGACTGCAGTGGAGGCGGCGATGATTCCGGCCACCGCTAGGGGACTCTGGGTGTGTTTGTCCTGCTTGACGGTGAAGGCGTCATCACCACCGGCGTTGAAGGCGTGCTCGTCGCTGGCGTTGAACGCGTCCTTGGCGCTGACAGTGAAGGTGTACTTGTCGGCGGCGTTGAAGGCGTGCTGGTCGCCGACGGCGAAGGCGTGCTTGTCGTCGACGGTGAACGCGTACTCGTCGCCGACGGTGAACGCGCGCTTGACGCCGGCGTTGAAGCCGTGCTCCTCGCCGACGTTTAACGCGTGCTTGTAGTTGTCGCCAACGACGAAGGCGTGCTCGCCGGCGTTGAAGGCGTGCTTGTCGCCGACGTTGAACTTGAACGCGTGCTCCTCACCGAAGTTGAACGCATGCTTGTAGTTGTCGCCAACGACGAAGGCGTGCTCGCCGCCGCCCACGAAGGCGTTGAGGGCGTGCTCTTCAGCGATGAGCCCGTTGAACAGGTGCTCGGCGCCGACGGTGTACGCGTCTCCGACGACGTTGAGCGCGTGCTCGTCGCCGACGGTGAAGGCGTGATCTTCCCCGACACCGAGGACGAAGGAGTGACCCTCGCCGTCGTTGAGCGCCCGCTTGACGCCGACGATGAAGTCGCCCGCCGCCTTGCCTCCTTGCGCCATCTTCGCTGTTAATTTATCGAAACTCGAAAATGGGATGAGCAAAAAAGACCTGCGACGTTTTCTTTTATAGACGCGCCGTGTGCAGCGAGATGATCAAGGGAGTTTTTTTCCTCTGAAGTTCTTATTATTTTCCAAGATACTCTTCGTTTTTTTTTTTTGTTCCCGTCCTGTGGCGCAGCAATTTTGTAATCACTGGTACAATCCTTCAGTGGCGGACGATTTGCGCCTGCAATGGCGGACGATTTGCGCCACGATTTTGTAATGGCCCTTGTACTTGTCTCTAATTTCTAATAGCATTTCTCATTTGGTATAACATTAGAATTTCAAACAAATGCATCCCACGAACTGTAGACACGATTTGTAATCTGTTTATTGTATTATACTAGTCCGTCAACCCGTGCGCCAGCACGGGCTAGTAAACATGTAAGAAAATTTATAACATTGAGTTAAAGCTATTTTAATTTAGCAAAAATACATTTAAAATTATCCTGAAGTGCTAGATAGGTAGTTTAAAATTGCAATCAACTGGAGGCTGAGCAATTAGACATTTCATACTACCAAATACTAAAGTTTCCAAATTTTTTCTCTTCAGTATTGTGCACCTTATCCCTGGACGTTCTTGCCTTCTCGCTCGTCTCTTCTTTTCTTAAATTATGCTGGTACATGGATGCTCTCTTATCTACATTTAACATGGTGTATTGACATTATAGTAAATCTAAAATAAAATAGATAAATGTTTGGGATGTACTGAGCTATCATTTCAACCCTTATCTCTGAACCGGTTGAATTATTTAGATTTTTCCAATAATATTGTTGATGCTGATTTCAAATCCCTTCTATATTTTGTGGAATCCATCAAAGCAAGATTCCTGCTTATTCGATAGCGTGGATGAACCTTCATGCTTCACTGCTTAATAGATTTATAGAAACATTGTAAATGGATCCAATAATTATGGTGGACAACTATACAACTGCATAAATAACAAAGATATACTGGTATCGATTCATTCAAGCACTGTTACGAAATTCTTGCATAATTATCTTATATTGATGAACATCGCACTGATATCCAGTGAAACAGTTTTTGTATCTGACAATGTCCAAGGCAGTTATTCCAATATGTTTTAATGCCCTTTGTTTCACTAAAGAAATTGAAATTTCTATGCTTAGGTTTTGTGCAAGGTGTCTAAACTTTTTATTCTGAAGCAGATGCTATATACAGTTCATGTGTGATTGATTTTTTTTTCCTTTTTATCCACTGACCTGGCTGATCGATCAAGGTTAACGCCAAAAAGTTTCTATTTACCTAGATAAACTGACTGAAAACTATACATAGTAATAAACATCATTAAATCGTATATTAGACTTCAATTTTTTTTCTACTGGTTTTCGGACCACAACTAAGCAAATATAAATGTTTTGGCTTTCTAGTCACCACTGTGAAATAAGAACACAGTTACCTTTATAATAATCTAATATATCTGGATTCTGGACGCCTGACTGAATTCCTTGCTGATTGATATGCTAACTTCCTGATGAGCACCATGTGATTCTGAATCCTTGCCGTGCGGCATTGCTGCTGCTCAGTGCTCAATCGTGAGCCCCATAACGTTCGCGTTAAGTTTGATGGCAATAGATGAGGGAGAAACTTGCATATGCACGTGCACAGACCGCGATAATTTTTCCTACCTGGATCACCGCCGGTGCTACAGCTCTTGAGAACTTAGTGATGGTTCCGCATCGGCGCTTGGCATCGTTGGCTGGTTCCTTGGATAATAGATGGTCTTCCACGTGCTGGGCTGGCACCGGCGAGGCTGCGCATCGTATACTTGAATCTGCAGTATGCATATACCGTTTTTTATGGAGGTGAAGCAGAGGATCCGATCGACTTTCTTGCCGGTTAGACGAAAAAAGATGAAAGTGCCGGTAAGACGATAGGGAATTATTAGGGATCGTGTTTGTGTGAATGTTTGTTTGGATCGGTTCGGAGTCCTGTTTGTTTACAATTAAACTTCTTTAATTATTTCCAGCGCATGCAAATCTCTACCTCACGTACAACTGCATGTTGTGATATCTAGAGATCCAACGGTTACAATAAGTTTAGTAACCTCATTGACGGTCAGATGTTTTGCTTTATTGTGGTAATTTCTAGGAGTTTTCTCCGATTAACGTGAAGGCCTCAAAAGGAGCCTCCAATTAGTAAATATAAGATTGGCGATGAGAAGATAAACCAAATGAGCCCAATATTGACTATGTTTGGATCTTTAGAATGACATTACGTGGCTACTTTGTATTACATTACTTCATGTGCATTAGAAAAAAGGATCGAGGTCCCTTCTAATTACGAGTTAGTCCTTCGGTATGGTACATCAAGCGCGTATGACATGTTCCGTATGGTACACTACCAGTCTCCCAGACACTAACAAGTATGAATGGAAGCTTGTAAACATCTTTTTGGCGTATGACACCATTTGATGTTTGGAAACGAGTATTTGACCAGTCCCGGTGTCGCCGGTCGCCCTGTTGAGTGTAGGCTGCAGCCGTCCGGTCAGGCAACTTGCAGCTGCAAGTTCGGGAGAGATCCCTTTAACCTTTGTTAATCACGGGGCAACATTTCCCACCTATACCTTCAAATGATCAGATAATTGTATCGCGCAAACCGTGAAACCAGTTTTCAGTCTGTTTATCCTGTTATGTTATAGATTGCAAGAGCGTCAAAATGAGTTCAATATCGGCTATGTGTTGAAGTTTCAGGATGGCTAACTTATATTATTACTTACATGTCAGTAACTTTGCAAAGGGGTCAAGGTTCATTCTAATTACAGGTTAGTCCTTCTTGCTACATCATCGTTAGTACTTGTCACCGACTTTGCAAAGGGAGTAGGTCCGTGACATGCAACTAGCTAGCTTGTGCGTGCCCCAGGAATGCAGAGGAGCCGTAAAACAGAACAGAACAGAACAGAACAAAACAGAAGGGTTCCGCGTCAACAAGCCAATGATGGCGGTTGAATTTTCTTGGGAGGGCGCCACGTCGCGGTCGCGCCAACGTCACCTGCTCAGTGCTCAGGGTCCTACCTACATGCTACTCTACATCACGTTTGCAGAGAATTTCTTGCAGCCTCGAGGGGCGGCTCCGAATCGGAGCCTCTGATCGTGACACGCCGTGAATTTCGTCGACGCGTTTGGCGCCGAGCGGAGGCGCGCTGCGCACTCGCCCGGCCGGCGCCGCGCCACCTACCGCGAACCTTTTGTGCTCCTTGCATGTTGGGATGGAACACGGCACGGCACGGCGCCCGGCACGGTCCGTAAAGTCCGTTCGTCCTTGAAACGAGATGGAACGCGACTAATTAACTAATCTAATCAGATTAACCATGTTCACATCCGATCCAGTGGAAAGCGACTAGTAACTGCAGTAGTAACATTCTCTAGTCTTCGACGTCCCTAGTTCGCGACATATGCTGTCTCACTGACTCGATCGTGTACCTCGTCATTTCCCGCACCATGCTACAAACACGCAAACGTATCCTGCAACGTCTGTGTCTTCCCAGCTGCAAGAAAAAGAGGAATTCACACGGCTGCGTAGGTTCGGTGCGCGGTCGTTTCCCCGTGCATCGAGCACCGGCACGACGCCGGGCCCTGGTGCCGGTCGAGTCGGGTCGCGGCCGGCACACCGCTGCGTTGGGGGCAGTGTGTGATCCATATATTGTGCCCATACACCACGTGTGTGATCCACAGCTCTATTGCTTCGTTTATTACTCAACCAGTGAGAGACCAGCTAAAAGCTGCGAGAAGAAGGCGAAGCCCACAGCCCGCGAGGCCATGCCGGCGACGGCGAGGCCGTGCGTCTGCCGCGGAGGAGGGGACGATACCCGTGACGTGGTGTTGGGGTAGCGTGCCGGAGCTGTTGACCACTGTACGGCGATCGAGGTCGCTGCAGAGCATGACAATAAAATGTTTTCTCATCGGCGCACGAATGTGCCTGAAACGACGTGCACCGCGTTGGGTTCGTCGTGGAGCACGCTGAGGGGCGGGACGGTGAATTGATGAACAATGGTGCGTAGATAGATAGCCATCGAAGTCGAGGCAAGGAAAGGGGGAGGTGATCGGTGACGTGGCAGCGTCCGACGAACGCTGCTCCAGAACAACAGCCTTGCAAACTCCCACGGAACTAGCAGGCCGTTTGTGCCTAGGCCTAGGCGCATGTCCATTTGGCCTCCGGCCAGCGTGTCATTTCATTGTCCGTCGCACGGCGAAGTTCACCGCGGAGGTGGTGCATGCATGGTCGACCTACCCTTCTTGTACTTGTCGACCCAATCAATATTGCTGCAATCACATTCTGACCAGAGACCACAGAAGACAGAACAAACTTGTACTTGCACCTCCGATCAGAACGACAATAGTTTTTCAACCTTACTAGGATGATCGGCGCGCTCCGCTGCGCCCGCGCCCATACATAGTGTGCTGGAGTAAAGAAAATTTGATGTATATCATGTATCTTCACTTCACATCCTTTAAACCACTGTGAAAAAACGACAGTGTATCATTTGAGATAAATTACAGAGCCTTAATACACAGGCCCGCAACGCACTAAAAGTGAGCAGAGGGATGAATTCTCGGGGTCGGGCGCATGCATCCCATGCCACATGTGTAGCCTTTCTCTCTATATTTATTTTTTTTCTTTTCCTTTTGGTTCTCTCAGTGCCACATGTTGAGCATCCCAAGCCACGCGGCCGTGAGCCCGGAGCCGATGATTCACTGGTAACTCAGACCTTCGTCGTCTCTCGTGAAGTCAGGCATGAAAAGGCTCGCAAAAGCGGCAAGGCACAAGGCAGCGTCCACCCCTCTCTCGTTTGCTCTCCCTCCCGAGGTAGCTGCCGCCTTCACCCAGCTGCGCGGCTTGCTGGATGCCGTCGCCCCAGGCCACACCCGAGCTGCTCGCCCAAGGGCACCGTCGTGCCTGAACTGCGCGAGGCGGCCCGACGCGCTCGCCATCGCCTTGGCCACGCGCGCCCCTGCCCAGTGGTCGCTGCGGCCGTATCCTCATCCAACCAGAGGGGTCTTGAGCGGTGAGGCCGAGGTCAGCGACGTCATCTCGTTTGAACCCCAGCTCCTTCTCTAGATGGACTCCTTTGCTTGATCTGTTTTTCCATACGATGTTCTAGTTTCCATGAGTGATGGCGGTCGTTTTCTTTCCGGTAGAACATGTTGATGCGCTTCATAACTGAATGTGCGTTTGTTGTTTGGCATGTGAGACCATGGAAATCATGCCCGGACACCAGTTGAGCGTGGGACCTCCTATACATAGAGCGTCCTATAGTTAACATATGATAGAACAGCCCAATAGCCCACCAAATCTAAGCAGCCCAACCCAACTTAGGAGGTCAACATTTTGAAACAAAAGAATCAACATTCCTGTAATGCTATTTCAACATTTTTCAAATGAAATCAATATTTTTTGAAAAATGTTGACCATTAACAAAAAAAATGTTGACATGGTACAAACAAAATGTTGACGCAGTACATTCAAAATGTTGACGAAAATTTTGAACTTTTAAAATTTTTAAAAATATCTATATTGGATCTCATTTTGAAGAATTAATTGTAACGAACACGTAGGTTCAAACGGATTTGAAAACGGACTTACGGTTTAAGAGAAAAATATGTTTAAAGTTTGAAAATCGTTTCTTTTTTCCCACTCCCCACCCGCCCCAATAAGATTGCGACACATGGCAGCATCTGGTCCTTCCCATTTACCCCCGCGTGCATCTGGAACGTTCATCTAGGGCGCACGGATCTCAAACAGTGTCCTAGAGAACGAATCCCATCGGACGACCTATGTATAGGTTTCGCCGTTGAGCGTGGTGTGGGCAGCAGCCCAGACGGGTGGTCGACGCCAAGGGTCGTATGGCTGGAGGCCCGCGGTGACGTCCGGCCGCCGGGCCACAAGCACAGCGATGACCAGAGACACTCGGCCCGCTGCCTTCTATGTCGGCCTCAAGGGAGATCACGGCCCAGGCTCAACCTCAGCAACCGACCTAGTTGATGACGGGCGACGCGTCACAAGGAGAAGCAGGCCACGGTTCCAACAGAACTCGCGTCAAAACAGGGGAGCACCACGTCGGTGAAATCGCTGTGGAGCGGCGGAAGCTTTGACACCTCAGCTTTAGACTATATGACGGCAACAATGAGAACTAAAATGACTCAAAACAACAACAAGAAAACTGCCACGTACGTACGAGCACGTATGGAATGAGAAAAACTCATCTTATCTTATATTTACTAATTGGAGGCTCCTTTCGGTGTCTCTACGTTAATCGGAGGGAAATTCTAGAAATTACCCAAAAAAAGGCAAAACATCTGGCCATCAATTTAGTAGAATCTAGCATTATAGCCATTGGATTAAACTTATCTAAAATTACCCACATTGCCATTATGAAAATAGATTAGATCGACGCCATGTATATCCGTAGAAAGATCTTTGCCGATTATACGTACAGCCCTGCTCTAGGTTTTTCTTTCGTGGTTGCCGTAGCGCGCCGCCGTCATCAATCAAGTAATCCAGCAGTTATTCATGCTGATCTCCGGCGTGCGGCGGCTGTGAGCTCCAGCGAGGCGCCTTGGTTGCTCAATGGACAAGGTCATTGAGTCTCCCTAGCGACAGCACGGACACTTCTCAGGTGTCGTGAACCTGCTGTCATTGCAGCATGCAAGGAAAAGGTACCTCGCACAAAGACTCCTGGGAGAGCAAGACCAGCAGTAATTATTGTTGTGTTAGCGAAACATGCAGCACGATCTCTTGCGAAGTTTTTCATCATCTGGACATCAAGCAAGTTTTGGTAACTTGCGGGTACAGGTACAAGCCATTCGCAAAAAAAAGGGTACAGGTACAAGTGCTGTGGCGGCATGCCAATTAATGCAAGATTATTCAGCAAGGATAATTCATCCTTTGAAGTTCAGGGATGGATCAACTAATCGAATTAGTAAATAATATTACTAGCCCTGATGAGCCATGAACAGTGATATATATCTGCGGCCAACGAGATGATTAACAAAATCATGAGAGGACGATAAGTTGATCACTATTAAAGCCTGTTTGTAGTGGATTTCCACGGTACATTATATCTTTCTCTCTGATACAGTAAGGATCTGATTGTTTCATTGAGTTGGTTCAGTTTTATCTTACTAATTTAAGTGTTTTGATAGAATTTAATTATTCTACACTTACATCTTCTTATATAGATATTAATCCTTTACTGACGAACATATATTTCTTCATTAGCCTGTAAGCAGAGAAAAACCAATAAGCGTATCACAACTACACAGCTGCAGCTAGGCAAAATTTAACCGTAAGGGTTGAGTGACGAAGCTCTGAGGTTTATATCTGCATACTCCAAGGGCTGAAAGCTGCTTCCAGGTGGCCCAATGAGGTGAGTCCCAAACAACACAAACGAATGTGCTATACCGATTTTTTGTGTGGCCATTATATGAACCTACTAGGATAGATCACACTAGTTAGGAAACATTGATGGGATCCAAGGCGAATATCTACAACGTTAGCTCCAGGAAAATTCAGTAAAAAACAATTTTGCAAAACATATATAATTCAATGCACGAACAATAACATAAGTAGTAGTTTGGATTTTCGCATCTATAAAGATATTTTCCCTTCAGCGTCTCCACATTAAAAGGCAGAATGTTACGTTGGCACATTATACAACTCTCTAAGGTGAAACTAATATGAGTTAATTAAATCTTTGATACAATTAAGTTGATTAAAAAATGAGATCGAGGGAGTTGTGACATATCCAATTTCAAGTCTAATTCTTTGACACCTTATTCGTTTGTTAATACAGATTAAGAAACGGGTGGTACTATGCATAATACCTTTTTTCTAGACTATCTGCCGTTTCTATGACCGACCAATGCCTCACCTACATGCCGCATGTCGCTGGAAAGGCGGTGAAAAACTGTAGTTGCAAACTGTTTGTATTTTTTATTCTAATTGATGCTACACAATTTCATTCTTCTTCGTAGTACAAAGGATTAACATATACCTTAATTCTTACATATACAATATACATTTTCCCTAAAAAATGCTAGAGCCCGTGCGGAGGCACGGGTTTGATGGACTAGTGCAACTAAAGCGGGACCTGAGAGTCCAATCGCATGATCGCGACGCCACCCCACCACTCCATCACGGCGCGCCGCAGGACTGAGCTCAGTAACTTCAGTTTTTCTCTATCCGGGCAGGACTGAGCTCCGGTCCCACCTTTCTGTGCGCTCGCGTGCTCTTTTGCCATGCTCCTCTTTAAACAAGACAATTAATCTTGCCTCTCATGTTAACAGGGAAACCCCGCCGCCGCCGATGACCATTCAGATTCAGGGAAGCAGAATGACCGCCACCATCGGCTTCGCCGTCCTCTCGCTGGCCGTCATCAGCGCGGGCGTCAGCCTCAGCGCCTGCGGCTTGCTCCTCAGCCTCGTCGGCGTTCTCGCCGGCGTGAACGTTATAGCTCATGGCGTTCGTTGGAGGACCGATGACCCAACGACACTCATCATCGGCGCCGCGGTGCTCGCTGGTGTGGTGGGCGCGTTCCCGCTTCGCAACCTTGCCGTCGTTGGAATAATCTTGGCTTCCTCTGCCGTCACGGCGGCGGCCGCAGGTCCGGCGCTGTGGCTGTGGTGCCTCAGCATGTTTGCTCTCCTCTTGCTCGGGCTCGGCCTGATCAACCGGAGAATTTTATATATAATACTACAGTTCAATACCAAGCTCAATGGCAGGCGGAGGATGAAGGTTCGCACTCATGTGTGGAACTAACAACAAACGAACATGTTGACAAGCTTCAGCCGTTCAACGGTTTGCCTCTTGCGGAACCTGTCGTGAGTTGGTGAAAGTTCAGCAGCCAAGTGAATTTTTTTGCTTTGACAGCAAAAGGGATGCAATTAAAGCTTGTTTCAGCTGAAATAATCCAGATATTTTTTTTGCGAGGGAAAATAATCCAGATATTTAGCGAGCCTTATAGATTTCCATCTCATATCAAAAGGAAGAAAGAAAAGGGGAACTGATAAACAGTGTGTCACCAGTTTGACGGCACTTCAGATAAGCCCGCTTCAACAGCTGTCAATGGACAAGTCTTGTTCTTTCCGTAGAACCAACTCGACCATAGAGTCTGCCGGATAATTGGTAGGACAAGCTAGTGTTTCTTAAATCGAAATCAACATGATTGATGGTTGTTTCAGATCGGAATCCAGTTTTTATCACTAAGATAAAAAAAAAGCACAAGCTTTATTATTATACTGAAACGCATAAGAAACAACGAACAGATTTGGTCTCAGACACTTGAGGTTATTACAGGATAGTTTGCGACGACACCTTCACAATCATACGGACGCACTGACAGTACCAAACAAAACAGAACAAACCGACTCTAGAATCCAAGTCCAACTCACTCGAAACATAAGCGCAGCTCGAAAGGTATATATCGTACCCAACCCAACCAGTCGCCGGCGGGCATGATCCGCAGATCTATCGCACCATCAGATAAGATACGGCGGCTACGCGCGGCGCACGTGGTCGACGACCAGTGACAGGCCAGCCAAAAGCAGCGAGAAGAAGGCGAAGCCCGCGGCAGGAGAGGCTGTGCCGGCGGCAAGCCCGGTCACAGCTGCGGACGTGGCGATGATTCCTGCGACCGCAAGGGGGCTCTTCATGCCTTTGGCCTGCTTTCCCAGCTGGTCATCGTCCATTGCGTCGTACTCGTCGCCGATGTTGACGGCGTGGTCGTCTCCGACGCTGAACGCATGCTTGCCGCTGATGGTGAAGACGTTGTGGTGGCCGGCGTTGAAGTCGTACTCGTCGGCGAGCAGGCCGATGAGGTGTTCCCCAACGCGTCCGCCTACGGGGCGAGGCCTCAGCGCGAACTCGCCGGAGTTGTCGTATACCGCGCCGAGGTCGAAGCCGTTGCCAACACCGTGCTCCTGCTCGAACATGGCTGCTTGGTGGATCTCGCCGGTTGGGGCTGCACCAACAGCCATGGCTACGATGCCCAGCTCAGCGCCCGCTGCCTCGCCTCCTTTAGCCATCCTTGCACACTCGCTCTCTGGCTGGTGTTTCAGGGTCCGCGCTTTTATATATGCTATACCATAATAAAAACGACAAAGACGATGCGGTGATGCACGCGGCGGTGGGTTTGGGCCACGTTCTGATCCGGGTGGGAACATGACGCAGATATGAAGTTTATTAGGTGGGTGCATCCATCCAGCTCGCCTAGCTCAGAAATGGCGTTCTTATATGTTCATTCGGGTTCACACACTACTATTATATCTCCCAAACGGCGTTCTTATCTTTCAATTCTTCACACACACGTGCAGCGCCTAAAAGAATTGCTACAAAGTTTCTCCAAGGCCACCGGACTGCAAATCAATTACACAAAGAGCACACTTGTACCTATGCATGTCCCCGACAAGGAGGTTGAACGCTATGTGACTGTTCCTGGTTGTGCCCGAGGCTCATTTCCACAAACTTATCTTGGGCTCCCACTGTCAAATGAAAAAGAAGCTCTCTGCCGTAGCTCACAGATATCTATCTGGATGGTGGGCTAGCTTGTTAAACTACCAGGGGTGCCTTGTTTTGATCAACTCAGTGATTGATAGCCTATCTGTTTATGCAATGGGTGTCCTGCTTGTTCCTCAGGGGTTTGTTGGTGACCAAATTTAGCACTTAATCAAACCACTAACTTAAACTCAGTGATCATCTAATTGACTTAAAAACATGATCAAATTTAGCACTTAATCGAACCACTAACTTAAACTAGAGGATCACAGGGACTAGTTTAAGGCTAACTGATACCAATTGTTAGATCAGATTCAATCAAGATCAAAACCAATGACTTAGGCTAAACCTGATCAACTAGTCAACTTAGATCACATCTAGCAAACTAATCTAATACGGAATTAGGATTAGGTTCGGTAGATTACCAGCAGCTGTGGTGTCCATGGCGGCACGTAGCGGAGGCGCTCCTTCAGCGTCTTCTGGCGATTCCCTTCGGGGCGGTAGCGGCACTGCCCCTTGGGAAGACGAACTCGTGCTTTCAAGGCTTCTTTTGCACGACTTAGCGATCGGTTGGGTGGAAGATTAGGTTAACGGTTAACGTTGGCAGGCGTGAGAGCCTCCCCTTATATAGGGCGCGCATTAGACCTGGGGCCGAGTCCATGTTGGGCTTATTTTCTGCTTTCCAATCATAACAGAGTGGGCTTAGATTAGTTGGCCCAAATCTAGTTGGATTAGGTGCGGCAAAAGCCTCCCCCCTCTCCTTTGGTTTGGTTGTTGACCGAGGTCAACACAAAACCAACAGTTAGTCCTTCCTCTTGAAAATTTTGCTAAAACTAGCAACCACAGTTACCACACCCGATGTGTGGGTAGGCCATGCTGACAATTGTGTCTCCGAGTTGATTCGGATGGACTATAATAACTCTGTTATGAGTTAATGAAATCCCTTTTTTCCCTGCAAAAAAAGGAGGATGACTTGGTTTTCAGGATCTTATTAGAGTTTCAACGATGCCACGCTGCACAAACAAGCTTGAATTGCTGGACAGGCGCGATAGTCTTTGTGCACGTGTTTTCCTGGGGAGATACAGCAAAGGAATATTCTATCTGCTAATTGCCCTCCGGGTGCCACTGAATCGCTCGTCACAACTACAGAGAATGATTGTTTTCCATTTTTTTTCCTTTTTTTTCCGGGCATTCTATTGTTTCTTGCTGACCAAGAGGCAACCTCCTTTCTAGCGCCTCCCCTGGGGTGCGAGATGGTGATAGATGACAGCGAAACAAAAAATTAAGAATTCGATTGAGGACCAGAATTTATGAAAACAACTGGTTCTGCAAGGAATCAGAGACTACGATTTCAACTTTCCAGGACGACATGGGTTTCAGCTTGGGTACCGGGTACGTACGTGTATGTGCCCGAAAAAAGTGGGCAAGGCCTCCTCAGTTCTTCTCAATAGGGTCCCAGGCAAAGTTTTTAACTGCAAGAGAGGAGTTAGGTAAGGAGACCCCTTATCACCACTGTTATTTGTCCTAGCTGCTGATCTCCTGCAATCTATCTTGAATAAGGCTAAAGATCGAGGGCTACTTAAATTACCAATCCAGACAGGGGGCACAGATTTCCCTATAGTTCAATATGCAGATGATACACTCCTCATCATGGAAGCATGTCCTAGGCAGTTGATAGCCCTCAAAGCTCTTCTTAATACATTTGCAGATGCCACAGGACTGAAGGTGAATTACAATAAATCATTGTTAATCCCCATCAACTTGGATGCAGATAGGAGTGAATTAATGGCCAGAACTTTCAACTGTCAACAAGGTCAAATGCCATTCACATACCTAGGATTACCATTAGGAACAACAAAACCATCAATTCAAGAGTTCATGCCAATAGCCCAGCAAATTGAAAGAAGATTGATGTGTTGCTCACAGTTTTTAACGATGGCCGGCAAGATTGAAATGGCCAACTCGGTCTTAACCTCAATGATGACATACACTATGTGTTCAATGAAAGTACCAATCACAATTATCAAATTGATTGATGTCTACAGAAGACACCTCATCTGGAGAGGATCTGATATAAATGCAAGGAAACCACCTTTGGCTGCTTGGAACCTAGTAACATTGCCCAAAGAGCAGAGAGGCTTGGGGGTTAAGAAATTGAGAACTCAAAATGATGCACTTCTCATGAAGAATCTACATAAATTCTTCAATCAACATGATCTACCATGGGTTCAACTGATATGGGACAACTATTATAGAAATGGCAAACTACTTGGAAACACGAAAAAGGGCTCCTTCTGGTGGAAAGATATCACTAAATTGCTTGACTTGTACAAGGGGCTAGCTACACCGATCATCAAAAGTGGCAAGACAATTTTATTTTGGGATGATGGCTGGTTCACAATGTCAATGAGACTACAATTCCCTGAGCTGTTCTCTTTTACAAAACGCCCAGATATATCTCTCAACACATTCATAAATGAAAACAATGCATAAGCTCTCTTTCATCTGCCACTCACTGTCCAAGCTTACAATCAACTGAATGAACTACTTCTCATCACTGGTCAAATACAACTACAAGATGGAAAAGACATTTGGACTTATATATGGGGAAATGGTCAGTTCTCAACTGCCAAGGCTTACAAAATACTCAGGGGGAAAATGGCAACACACCCGGCTTACAAATGGTTGTGGAAGAGCAATTGTCAGCCCAAACACAAAGTTTTCTTCTGGTTACTACTCAAGGATAGGCTCAATGTCAGGGGCTTGTTGCGCAGAAAACATATGCAACTTGACGACTACACTTGTGAACTATGCATTTGGCAAAAGGAAGAAACATTAAGGCACCTTTTTGTTAAGTGCAACTTTGCTAGAGCTTGCTGGCAACTGATAGGCATAAACATTCCTCAGAACCTGAGAATTCAGCATGTCATCAAATGGTTGAAGAGAAGAATCACACAACCTTTCTATATGAACATAATTATCATGATGTGTTGGAGCACATGGGCTACAAGAAATGGATGGATCTTCAATAACATTGACCCAACTATTGAAAATTGCAAGCGACTGTTCTACAAAGAAATGATGAAGTTGGTGCAGCTCAGAGCAAAACCGAAACACCAAGAAAGACTGCAACAATGGATAGATGCTTGGATTGATCCCTAGTTCCTTTCGTTTTGTATTACTTTTATAGATTATAGCTCTTCTTTTTTTTTCTTTTTTCTGTATGTTTAAAGACCTCTTGTCCCTTTTTTTTTTACTTCATTAATATATTATAATCTGTAGGGGCTTGCCCCTCCAGTTTCTTCAAAAAAAAAAAAAGGTTTCTTTTACTTTTTCCTAATCACAAAATTGTGCTCTTAGTTTATAGGTACTCAGCTTTTTGTTTGAAGGGAAAATGGCAGATGCTCCGCCTATTCATTTAGAGAGAAAGCAAAGTTCACAGGCCCCAGAAGCAGCAGTTGCTGCTAAGTTCAGGGCAAACGCAAATACAAAGAAAACAGGTCCAAAACGTAAGACAGGTCAGTCCTCTGCCAATAACAAACTAAGGGAAGACAAAAAATTATAAAGGATAGAGACTGATTAAAGAAAGGTAGACTCTGCTCTCAGCTATAGCTCACGGCATAGGGCAGATTCCTGCCATCTTCCACTTGCGGCTCCTGCAATCCTAGCTCTTTCTGCGTTGCTCTTTCAGTTTATAGCTTTAGAGCTTCAAGTACCCATACTTAATTTGCTTATGTAAAGATCAAGATTTATCTACTTACAAGCAATTCATGTTCTTCCATTTCATTGTGCCTGTAAGACTAGGGCAATTGCATAACAACCATCGTTTCGGACGAAAAGTAATTGTATTACAATTTGAAGAAGCATGTACTCCTTACATCAAGACTCCAAAATAAAAATAAAATATAAAGAAAAGATCTAAATTGTTTACTCCTGTTCAACTTGGACTCAGGTTTTCATCTATTCCATTAATTGGCAAGGAGTTGTGCACCGATGGTTCTGCTATTTGTGCATGAAAATAGAAAAAACCACCGCTCAAAGGGCTGCAGAATCAGGTGATCCACCGCGCCTTGGTATTTGCTTTTGATGAAATTTAAAAGAAAACCAGCACCTCTAGCAGGTGTCTCTCAAGGTAATTGGCAAATAAAATATGCCTTTTGGACGGCCTAGCTAGTGTGAATCGAAGCTGGTGGTGTGCCTTTCTACACAGGTCATGCTCGAAAGCTTCACATCATATGACGTGAAAGGGTATTTGATCAGAAATTGGTGGTTGGCTTTGCAGGATAATGGGGAACCTGCCAGTTCGAGAAATATCCTCCGAGTTTTTGTGATCAATAGCATTAGATCTTCAGATAACTATATATACCGTGTAACCTGCAAAGCCAATTTCGTAATCTGGTTCTTCCATTATGTTGGTGACAACAAGAGCAACAAATTGAGTCCAATATCGACCATAGTTGGAAGTTTTAGGATAGCACAAAGATCCGGCAGCCGCGACGGCCTGTTTATACTCGTCGGGCGGTGCGGCGGCACAGATCCACGACGACGGCGGCGGCGCATGAGGCATGAGACAAGTCCTGACGGGAATGCCGCGGCGGATCCGGCCATGGGGCGCCCAGGGCTCTGGAAACGGCACGGTTCAGCGGCGGACGTGCGGCCCGGCGGCGGCGACATGGAGGACGTGGGACCGGACGCATGTCAGCTCTGCTTGGGCGTGCAGTTTCCATCTTCCAAAAACGCGAGACAAAAGGTGTGTCATTATCTTGTCCAGGGATCAACAATCAGTCCCTAATAAATCAGGAACGTGTCTTGCAACAAGGACAAAATCCTGCACCACAACGGAACCTAGCGCTGAAACCTGGAGCACAAAGTACGAAGAAGTACGAACTGCTACATGAACTCGTGATACAGCACATGTCTTTGTGTACGTACAGTGTTTTTTTTCCTTCCGAAAGACCCGACACATTGGCCGGCTTGTATATTCACAAGAAGAAACAGAGTTTTTTTTGCACCAGAGGTGCGCTACAGTACCCTGACTAGGAGCATGGGTTAGTCAGAGCGTTAAAACAAAAGGGACTACTCGCTAATATGATGTGCAACTAGTGCGGTAAGGTGTTTAGCCCCCGCAAGGCCCCACAGGGACACTTCATCCTTAATTTCTGTTATGATCCTAGAGACAGTTTTCTATTTCCGCTCGAGTGTACGTACAGTGGTTGATGTCAAGAAGTCGACATGGGTACTTCAATAAGACAACTAATATGTCAATGGATAGGTCTGGTTGTGTGAAAGATCATCATCCACGATATACCCAAGCCAAGCGCGCGCGGATGATGGCGGCAATATTTATCATTTGGTAGTTGGGGTTCGTTTTCTTCCATTTGGTAGTTGGGGTTCGTTTTCAGTCGCAAAAAAAAATAAAATTAAAAAGTACTAGTTGTTCTTTTCTGCTTGGTTGTGCATTTTTTTAATCATCCAACAATGCGAGGCAAAAGGTGTCTGTCGTTGTCTTGTCCTGCGAGTGTGTCCGGTTGCGTCCGGGATGGTGCGTGGAAGGTTCCTCGATCCTGGACGAAGTCGATTCACTGCTCCCCAGATTAACTAACGCGCGCGTGTTGTGTAGCGTCATCCGATCGCGACTCGAGCCAGGAGGAGGCCGCAGGTGGTCGCGGCCCAGACCAAACTCGCGCATTGTAATCCTCCTGTCCTGCCTTTCTCCTCGCGTCAGGGAACCAACCAACCACTTCTCCTCCTCCCTGACTCGAGAATTCCAAAAGTCGCTGGCAGCGTAATCCTCGTCCTGCCTTTCTCCTCGCGTCCGGAGAATTGCCAAAATCCTCCTTCTTCCCATCCGGAGGTCCTCGGCACTCCCTTCCCTCCCGCCCCGCCGCTTATCTATAAATAATACGGTCCTCTCCTCCCATGCCTTCCACCACCACAGCGGCGAATGGCACGCATTGCAGCTATTGGCGCGAGGGTCTTGAGAGAAATGGCGCGCTGGCCGGCCACCGCCATCCACGGCGGCGCGGGCGTGGACCCGAACCTGCCGGAGGAGGCCGTGGTGCCCGAGCTCGAGACGAACCCCTTCCTGATCAGCTCGGGCCCCGGGACGAGGGCGTAAGTGAGTGACGCTCCTGGCCGGCGGCGACGATGGGGAGAGCTTGGAGGGCGTCGTGCGTCTGGCCGAAAGCCTCCGCAAGGTCGGCGCGGCGTACCAGCTGGTGGTCGCCGTGCTGCCCGGCATGCTGCAGTGCCACCGCGACATCCTCGTCTCCAAGGGCTGCATCGTCCGCGAGGTCGATCCCGTGTACCACCCGCCCGGGAACCAGTTCGCCGCCATGGCGTCGCACTACTCCAAGCTCCGCGTCTGGGAGGTAATTAGCCACGCCAAACTCGTCTAATGCTTCCTCATCCCATGCATCAGTCCTCCATTCCCTTCCCTCCCGTGACTATTCCTTTATCCTCTCATCATTCGCCCACGGGCGCTCTGCACGCGTGTGTTTTGAGAACATGCATGTTCTTCATGCCATGCACATGTCGTTGCTGCGTGGCTCGTGTAGTTTGTCGACTACGAGAGGATGGTGTACCTGGACGCGAACATCCAGGTGCTCGGGAACATCGACGAGCTGCTCGATCTTGAGAAGGGGCATTTCTACGCCGCCAAGCTCGACCCACCGTATCTCATGTTCGTGCACGAACCCAGCGCGGTCACCGCCAAGGCGCTGCTCGACGCGCTCCGAGTCATGCCGCCTACCTCCTTCACGGAGCAGGTAAGATCCATCTCCGTGAATTTTCTTTTGATATCAGATTGCCAAATTCTTCCGCAACTTACGGTTGCACGTACGGTGTCATGGGTTTTGCAGGACTTCTTGAACATGTCCTTCAAGGACCAGTACAAGCCGATCCCGCACGACCGCAACCTGGTCCAAGCTATGCTCCTGGGGCATACCAGGGACGTATCTAAGGTACTACTTGTGTGCAGGTGTTAATTAACATCTTAGTTGCGACTCTGTGCCTAAGCTATTGATTCGTGATTTTTTGCAGAGCTCCTGGGGAGAGATGTTGCCACAATTCGGCCGCTGGCTCACGGCCAAGGCGGCGGTGTTCGCCCGGCAGAATCCGTCGGCCATGGCAACCCTTGCCGCCTCTTCTGCTGCCGTGGGAGTGATCAACGACAGTGCTGCGAATCCGGCAATGTGCTTTGGCTTCTACATGGCCTTCATTGCGGCCATAGCTACTATCACTATCTCGCTTCGTGGCATATGAACGATCATGCATCCCCATCACTGGCCTCTGAGATAATGTTTGGGGTCAGGACTCAGGAGAACTTGCCCATGTCTTGTATGTGTGACAGTGTGCGGGCCCTACCGGGAACTTGTATGTGTCAGAGAGACCTTAGCTGTCCTTATTACTCGTGCATGAGAAAAATAAAGAGATTTGTGCTAATTTTGGGGGGACTGAAAATTAGTCTTTGCTTTAATTCAGAACAATATATAGCCATTGGGATGAGGATAGGATATGTCAAACGGTTAAAAAACGAAGAATATGTGCTGAATTTTTTAATCTCTCCTGAATTTTTTAAATCTCCGATGAAAAGTGCTGAATTTTTTTAAATTCAGTCAGCGACAAAAATGAAGAATATGTGCTGACTTGCCTAATGTACGGGCGACGGAAGTGGACGATTAGATTAGTACTATGTGGGCTTACGCTAGCTACTAATTAAAAGGCAATTAGCATCATCTATCAGAAGCGCGTGACAGAGAGAGACAGAGACTTAAACGTGGGATGATCTCCGTTGCAAGAGGCTGGATATACTCAATTATTTTCCATGCGATGCCACGCGGGTGCTCAGTCACCCGTAAGGCCAGTAAAAGTTATGCATACAAGAAATCTATCAGATGCTCCTGTAAACACACTTAATTAGAAGGAAACAAAATAAACCAAAAAAATCGACAAAACTCAGGAAAAAATGGTACATTCTGGATACTTTTCATTATAGGAATCCCAGCGATAAAGCCAAAATACTAGTCACAACCAAAAGTTCACCAAAAATCCACTCTCTCAGACACGGGGCCGCCGCAGTGGGGATCTAAGGGGAGAAGATTCATCTCGTCCAAAGACATCTACGTCATCGCCCATGCATGATTGAAATGAATGGCCTTTTTTAATAGATTGTCACGCTAGTGGGTCCCAATAAACAGTCTAATCAGAATCTCAACCTTTACTAATCGGTACGGTATTTCTATTGGTAATAGTTGTGTGACTTAACCATAGACTATTGAGATATACTCCCAAAGTGTAACCGAAGAAAGGAAGCATAATAGTCTGATCAGAATGTTCTATTGGTGGTACTTGCGAGACTTAGCCAAATCGACTGTTTTGACGTTCACACAGGTATGGACACTTTCACATTTTTCTAGTTGCATAATAACATTTTTCATCTGTAAAGCTCATTCTTGAAATAAATGAATGTAAAAAAACGCAAATCCATTTGGAACGACCTGTCATTCTTTTATGCCCTAAACGTTATAAGGAACAGAATGAGTCCAATATTAATAGTTTTTGAGTTTTAAAGTTTTAGGACGTTAGAATCTCAAAAGGACAATGTTTCATTTTTCTTCTATAGGTAAACTAATTATCTAGTATAGGCTGCTGGACAACCTGGCCTCCTTAGGATCGGCCTTGGACCACCCTAAGAATTTGGCCCGATTGGCCCAACCGCGCGCTGCTGAATTGGAGTACCAGGTTGTATTTGGTAGTAAGGATTTCTAGGTTTAATGGTAGTCAAACTATTTTAACTTCGCCACACACAATTTATAGAAATTAATTAATTTAAATATAAAAATTTATGTTATAATAGTTTTTATTGCATGATGAAACTTGTAATATGTTTTATCACTTTTTTTGTTGATGGTCAAATTATATCCAAAAATAGTTATGTACTTGAACAGATAGAGTATACTTCACACCATGCTGGAACAAGGGCAGAGTTACAACCTGTGCCGGGGGTGCTGCACGGGTTTGGCCATGTTTTAACTAAGGTGAAATGATGTTATATGTAGCATTGAACATCAAAATCTAACTGAATTTCGACTAAATATCACCAATTCAGTAGTCCAGCACTGTCCTGGCTCCGCCCCTGGCGGGAACCCACATCGCAACGCAACAAAGATACGATGGTAGCTTTTTTTTGCAAAGGGGAGATTATATTAAATTTTGAAACAGATTACATCCCCAATTATGATGATAACTAAACAAGACCTTGAAACTACTCATCTTCCTCCTCATCGCTAGCCAAAATATTCCTCCATCGCTTCTCCATAAGAATGCTAGGGCCATCCGCCCATGATGTTCATCTCCTAAACCTCCCGCATAATAGCATAAGCCAAGGGGACTAGAAACTTTGAAAAGGCCATAACATACACAATCTTGAGACTCTGTTCAAAATGGATTGAACACGAACTGAAATTCGATCTGAAAGCACATCGGCCGTCTCCTTGCTTCATGTCAGGAAGGTTCAGAAAAACTTCATCGCATCCGAATCGCACACAAGCAGACCAGAAGAGAAGAACACAGGAACCCAATTGAAAGACCATAGGGAAATGAAGAACCCAAACACAAACTGAACAAAGACGGACCCAATCTTCGATCCAATCTTGGGATCCGCTAAAACCAGATCTCACAAGGCCTACCCGCGGTTGGATCGGACCTCGGACCTCGACGTTGCGAAGAAGGGGCCGGAGTACCTTATTCCGAATCGGTGATGTTACCTTCGCCGCGCCATCACTGTCTGGACACATCCTCCACACCAAGGAGACATAATCATAACCCTATCCTAAGAGAGGAGGGGACACCACCTCTCCTAGCCCGCTCCCCCCACCCCCGGCACCGTAAGGCAAACTGAGGGGAGAGGAGCCGGCCACAAGCGGCTGTCTCTTTCGATAACAATGGTAGCTTGCATTCTATATCACAACTTCCCTAGCAATAGGCCAATAGCAGTACAATGTGTGTTTTAACTGTGTAGATAGTAGCTACATAAGCGTGCGGGTCAAGGGCCTATTTAGCACGACTTATTCTAGCTTACATGTAACAATGTACCATTACGGAGCCACGTAAAAGAGCCCAATTTTGACCTCTTTGTCTTTGCTTCTGATGTCAATGAAGTGTACGACCCAGTACGCACGATATTAGAAAATTGCCTAGAAAAAAACAAGGCCTAAAGACGAATACTCCTCCATAACCCGCCAAAACGGCTGCCTCGGCCACGCTGACGGATCAGCACCGCGAAAGATTCCCAGGAGCTGACCTCGTGGGGAGGGCGAAGCAGCAAGCTCAGAGAGAGCATGGAAGTGGCGAGGTGCACCGTGTGCGTGACCGGCGCAGGAGGCTTCCTGGCGTCCTGGCTCGTCAAGCTCCTCCTCTCCACTGGCCGCTACGCCGTTCGCGGCACCGCGCGCGATCCAGGTAAATCCGTCTTGTTCGGTAGACGAACAAGACCGATCTTAGCTACCAAATATTACATTTTTATTTTTGACAGAACACCAAGATTACATTTTGCGACTCTTGAGATTCATTTAGTTCCAGTTATCGCGGAGAATCGCGACGTCTAATCACGCTGCTCGCTGTTTTAGACGCCGATAAGAACGCTCATCTCATGGCGCTGGAAGGCGCCGGCGAGAGGCTGCGGTTGGTCAAGGCTGACATGCTGGACTACAGCAGCGTGGCGTCGGCGGTCGCCGGCTGCGAGGGCGTCTTCCATGTCGCCAGCCCGGTGCCGTTTGGCCGGTGCTCCGATCCAGAGGTGATTTTTGTTTTGGCTCTGCGGATTTGACTCGTTGATTTTTTTTTTTTTATGTTAAGCTTTCTCTTGTCAGAATTAATCTTCGTGTTCCTGGTATTGCTTTAATTTTCGTAACGAAGTATATTACTCTTTTGCAGGCAGATGTTATAGCTCCCGCTGTAACTGGCACGCTGAACGTGTTGAGAGCTTGCCACGAGGCGAAAGTGAAGCGAGTTGTACTCGTATCTTCAGTGGCCGCTGTGTTCAACAATCCGAGCCTTCGACGAAGACAGCTGGTCAGATGAGGAGTACTGCAGAAAGATTGAGGTATCAGACTCCACTAGAGATGTTAGCAGTTCATAAGCCGTTGTGTGCAAGTGTTTTTTCTCACGATGCAGCGTATGCTTTAAGTCTGAGCAGCATAACAATTGAGAACATACAGATCATATGGCTCCGTGTCGTCGATCCACCTTTTACAGGAGAAACTTACATTTTATCAAGTTATTCAGTATACAGAACCATATTCAGGATTATGTTTCGCAAGAAAAAAATCATGATTATGTATTAGTTCTTAGAGCATGGCTAGGTGCCACACGCTGAACTTTGACTCGGATGCAATCTTGTTCATGCATTCTGTCATTATTCATTACACAATGATTTCTCCCTTCAGAAGTGCCACTTCATTGTTCAGTTTATAGCCTTAGCATATTGCAATGGTCTTTCATCGATCACAGATTATCGATGACCTTCGCAATTCATTGAAAATGAATCATATGATTTCTTTTATTAATGCAGGAATGGTATTTCCTTTCAAAAATATCAGCAGAGCGTGAGGCTTTTGCTTATGCAGCAAAAACTGGTCTAGACATTGCTAGTGTTTGCCCATGTTTGGTAATCGGACCATTAATGCGATCTACAGTACCAACAAGTGTAAAATACTTCCTTGGTTATATCAAAGGTGGAGATCTTTTAGCACTTGGTTACGTGTTAATCTCTTGGTTGACATTGAGTTTCTTAATAATAACACTAGTTTAGTTGATATGTTTCCTTGCTCTGTCAAATGCAAAGCAGAGTACTGACATTCAAGTGTAGAGATATTATATATATATATATATATATATATATATATATATATATATATATATATATATATATATATATATATAGAGAGAGAGAGAGAGAGAGAGAGAGAGAGAGAATTCTATAGTATATATTACGTCCCATGAAAAAGAAAAGCGAAACAAGAAACTAGATGGGACTGTGTTTCTTGTTTCCAGAATATTAATCACAGACATAGTGCTCTTTCCATTTGTTAAGCTCGAGCTACTTTACTCGTCACTGTATTAGCGCGGAGTTAACTGATCATTTTATTTAACTCAGTTTCTTTTTTGCAGGAGATCAGGAGACTGTCGAAAATAGACTCACGAATCTAGTTGATGTTCGCGATGTTGCTAACGCACTTCTTTGGCTTACGAAAATTCAGAGGCTTCTGGACGGTACCTCTGCAGTTCGACCCCAATAAGGGTCTGGGGACTGGGATGTTATGAACATAGTCAAGACTTCATGTCCAACACACAGTTATCCCAAAAGGTATGTGTTCTCAGCAAAGCAACTCTAATTCCCTCTGCCTATGTTATTGCTGGCTTTATTCTGTCCTATAAGCTATGGCGACTGGGATTTCATTAAATATGCAAATGTTTTGTTACTATAAAAATAAAAATAAAAATGTCCACAGTTTCTGCTGATTATGTACAGCTTAGTCACTAATTCACAGCTAGAGACTTTCGAGAGTTTGAAGTCATACTACTGAATACTTGTTGCCCATGTCCTCCGTTCCTTCAGTTCTAATCGATCCAGGGCGCAGCTTAATTCTTCTCTCATGCAACGGTTTGCAGCTTTGTGGAAGTGGAAGACAGCATCACATATAACACAGATAAACTTCAGAAGCTTGGGTGGAGCTTCAGGCCTATTGACGAAACCATCCGGGACAGCGTCGAATGCTACAGAGATTTAGGCATTCTGAATTGAGCGTCCAGCTGCACCGCATTTTGGGATTGGCTGCTGTTACTTTCAACTATTTCTTCGCATCATGGAGACAAAAAAAAAGGAATAAGCTGGTCGTGAAATCAGCTAAGGGGTCATGTGAGAACTAGAGCACCAAATGTGTCAACCTCTTTTTTTCTTTTCGCTTTCTGGCTAGGGTTTACAGAACCGTTTGAACCGCGAAAATTGCGGCTCGCGGTTTGCTGGTTTTCACAAAAACAGGTTGGAAAAGCCGGGCAAATGCAAATTTTCAAATTTGAACGAGTTGAAAACGGTAAGCCGAGCGGTTTCACCGGTAAATCACTCGGATTCCACGGTTTACTGCTCGATTTGAGCGGTTTTCGCAGTTTCAAATGGTAAGCCGAGTGGTTTTCTCGGTTTACCGCTTGCATTGGTTTGAGCAGTTTTCAAAATTTCAAGTTCTTTTCTCGGTTTACCGGATTTCACGGTTTACCGCTCGATTTGAGCTGTTTTCGCAGTTCCAAATGGTAAGCCGAGCTATTTCTCGGTTTACCACTTGCATTAGTTTGAGCAGTTTTCAAAATTTGAATTTCTTTTCTCGAAAACCGACCGTCCACTAGAGAACCATGTTTCCTCAGATTTCCTAAGTTTTGAGAACCATGTTTCTGCATGAGAACCGGACGGATGGCTTGCTGTGGCGAAGGGAACCACCAATATAGATTTCCTAAAAGTAGATTTGAGTGGTGGGTCAGTTCAAGTCTAGCAGGATCTTTCGTTTCCAATTAGTGACAACTGGTGTACAGACTAGGAGCCTCAGTCTTCCAAGCAGCATTACCAGAAGAGAACGCTGTTGCTCCGCTGCTACGGTGCAACCAGAAAGGATAAGACTGGGGCAGGACGCAGTATCTGCAGGATTCGCAGTAGCACTTTCGGGCCATTCGATCAGCGAGGAGAGGGAAGACCAGTTCCTTGACTAGCAGCATAACTAGTAACACAGCATCAAGTAAAGAGGAATGAGCATAGAGGACAATTATAGTAACACAACTGCAGTATAATGAAAAGGACCAATTCCATAATTTGCTCCTCTCTCGTTCGTCTCCGCGGGAAGAACTTGCTTCATACTTGCAAAAAGAAAAAGAACAGGTTTCATGGAGACCGGAGATCCATATGGGTATAACTGGCACCATTCCAGGGGCACCAAGTTGTTGCAGAAGAAACACCTCCCACCAAAACGCAAATTAGGAGCATTAGTACATAGACCAGCAACCGGCTCTCAACACCCTTCACAAAAGAACTTGCCAGGTTAGGGCAGCGCATCTTTGGCACCTACGTAATCTCCAAAGAGGCCTAAGTTCTAATAAGAGAAATGCATGGTAGAACCACCCAGGAGCAAGCGTTTTCATAGCCTACACAGCTCAAGGGCGCACGATGGGTATTGCAATCTTTGAGGAGCTTTCTATAATCCATTGATCCTAGATTCCAAGGTTAGAAGGACCATGAGTATATCTACTGCTTGTAACCTTCAGCTTACCAATGCATGATTACTTGATTAGTGTTGGCAGCTGACGGCAGCACATGAAGCCTGCAAAATTATTGACAGGAACCTTCCAAATTAGAACATAACCTCCAGGGAGCAGCGTTAACATAATTATGAACTAAGAAATAATTCAATTCAATATAATACAAAAGAATTCATTTTTATTATATATATTAGCAATACAACCATAATGCAAAGGCCTAGTAACACAAGGTTTCTCGATAAACAAAAAGGTTACATATTACTTCACTTTTGTACAACAGAAGACATATAATTGAAAATAAACTACATTTCCCCTAAAAAAATCTAAATAAACTGCATCACAAGAAACACCCAACCTTGCAAGTTGGTGTTTGTATGATGCATATTATTAATGTATCATCTAAGCACAACAACAAAAATACCATAATGGTCACGTAATGTAAGTGGAAGTAGTTCTGATTCTGTATTATTGTTAATAGAGAGCACCCTTGGCCGTAAGTCACTGCCAATTCTATTGGCCTCTCCTTTTTTTTTTCTTTCAAGAAACTATCTACTCAGAAAGAGCATATGAAGTGACAGACAACTTGCTACTAGCTGTCTAGCTAATAAAATATGACCTATACATTGTGCACTGAGCATTGTTCATTGAGAATTCAAATGCACATGTATACTTTTAGAGACTGGTACTGAGCAACTAAGGAAACCAAAAGAACAATCGAAGCAAAACATTTACCATTCTATTTAATCCAATCTCTGGTACATACAAGAGCTTCGATTGTTTTATGTTCAATGTGCTCCATTGTTTATGAATAACTGGTCCCTCACTACTGAAGGCTGTCTCGCAATGAACAGCAGAAGCAGGCATCGCCAGGACATCACGTGCCATAATTGAGAGTGTTGGATATTTTGTAGAATTATTCATCCACCAGTTCAGAATATCAAAATCATCCTTCCTTGGAACAATGGCATCATCAAGGTAGTTGGTGAGTTCTGCCAATACCTGGTTCCTTGTATGCACATTAAGATGCTCATCCCAAACTTCCAATGAATCCTTGTAAAATCCACCGAATTGAATATCACGAACTTCACGATTTGATGTGTGAACACTCAGTTTATGATCTGAGTTGCAATATTCAAGAAACAGCTCCCAGATCGTATCATGTACGGCAGAAACATACTTCACTGCATCAGTGCCAAAAGCTTGTTTTAGACGGAACTCTATAAAATTAACTTTGAATCTAGGATCAAGAACAACAGGTATGGATAACCACACATATGAATTTTGCCAGTACTCATCGAACACTTCCTGCATCTCCCAAACCATGCTAGAAAGTTCAGTGTTATCAGTAGATGCTTCTTCTTCCAAAGCTCTCCTGACTATCCATAGTTCATTGAAGTACACATTTGCCGTGGGACAAACAGGACCACAAATTACTTCGACTGCATGATAAAAGGCCCTCAATATCTTGCAAACAGACTCAACGATTTTAGTTTCTTTTACAGATAACAATTCTTCAGAGGGAAATGCCTTCTTGAAATTCAAAAGAACTTCAAGCCCAAAGTAAATTTGGTGCCACCATTTTGTATTATCCTCGGGGCATTTCATTTCCATATCTTTAAATTCTGTAAGCTGCTGCTGGGTCAGTGATGAGGACATATAAGCACGGATAGACCTCTCCAGTATATCAGCAGCAAGATGAAGCATTGGTTGCCCTTTTGAAATAATGCTGTCAAGCACATCACTGACACAAGAAGTATTGTACAGTTCACCTCCAATGGGAAGGCATTTCCTTCCTAAGAGAAAGTCCTTAAGCTTTGAGGTACGTTCATCATTTCTAATTTCACTGACAGATTTCAAACTGAAAAGCTTCTGATCAAGATTCCAATCGATTATCGCTTCCCTTATGGCATTAAACGGCCCACTCTCCGATTCCAATCTCCTGTCCAAATTTGTAATTGAGGGTTGAAAAACATCAAATTTGATGATTTTCCTTTGAAGCTTCCAATCTGAATCAATAAAGTGCACTGACAAACAGATGTACTTTACTGACGCCTGTGATCCGTGAGGAGCCCATAAACATGCTGATATGGATACCCGATGGGAACACAGAGCAATTTTCCTTTTAAGGTCAGCCTTTTCTTTCTGAAACAAAATAGTTGAATACTCTTCTATATCAAAGCTTGACACCATGTTAAATGCTGGATTGAGGCTCTTCACAAAACTTCTCATTTCTTCCTGCTCGACAATTGACAGGGGACAGCCATGCGAAATAATCATTCTAGTTAGCTCTTGACAAGATGCTTCTTGGTCAAATTTTCTGCTTGTATCCAGCATGGACTGAGCTGATGAGGTACTTTGTTCCTTACGGTCCATCTTTTCTAGCGGTGGCGAAGGTGGAATGTGTCGTTCCACAGGTATTCTTTTACCAGAGCTTCCCTTGAGGAACTTGCTGACACAATCTGGATTCTGAACCTTACCATTTGCCAAGACAGATGAAAGCTCATCTTGAAGCCTAGATTTTGAACTTGGTACACTTGAGTGAAGAAATACACTCTTCTGATCATTAATGATGGTTCCACCTCGCACTTGACAAGGTTGATTATGTTGGTTCAAATGACTTACAGTTTCATTACCTGCACTGATACGCTGGTGGCTACGGACATATTCGGCGCCGTCATTTCTCCCTCCGACATTATCCTTCCATAATGTTGAGCAGGCTTTTCGGTTCTCAGAAAGAGTTACCAAGTTTGTGTCATCAAGTGAATCTGGAAGAATCTGGTCCAAGGGATCTGTTTCATGCACCAGAATATGCATAAGTTTTGAATAACAAAAATATATGCACAAAATATGAATGACATACAATTTACCATCAAGAATACCGCAGATTACACTCAATATTGCACCATATAAACTGGCAAGCAACATAATTTATTACATAAAACATAGGAACACGAGCTATAAAAAAATATGATGTATGCCCCTACGTTTCACATTATCTGTCTGAATTCAACATATACATACACCAACCAACTAGTAGTCCCAATCACAACATCAAAGGTGTGACTAATAACTAATTTCTTGATTCCTTAAATCACAACCATTGTAAACAACACTCCCATGAAAATTTGACTAAACTACTACATGGAGAGACTAATATAAAGCAATAATAGGACTCAAATTATATAGTGATGGCGAATACAAAGAAAAGTACTAGGTGTTTTTTTACAAAAAGAAAAACATTTTATCCTTGATCTGGCAGACCTTAACAAAAACCTAAAATATAAAAGTCATTAAGCAGAGTCTACGTTAGAATTTGACCTTTCTTTATTCCTTACATGCCACTTAGTAAATAAAAATAAAGCATACCGTATCCAAGGTCTGCATCCAGTTGCCGCAGGCTCTGACCCAGATCCTCTTTTGCTCGGCAAATTTTGTGATGTCGCCAAAATTGGCCACCGAAGCAACTCAAGTGAAGATGGCAGTACCTGCATTCCCCTTTCCGAATTACACCATTTACAAATATAGGCTTGTACTCATCCCAAAGCTTAGATTTCATGTTTCTGAATTCGGAGTCACCATCGAAAATGACCCCTGCTTGAATATCATCATTGTTATGCTCGTAGAAGGGTTCCACACCTGCAGATAGAAATATGAAATAATTAACTTTCTGGATAGGACGTTGTAGTTGAACTTCATTGTCTAATTGGATAAACACCAACAAAAAGATGAACTTCCACCATGCAGAAGTGGCAATAATCTCTACGAAAAGCTGGACATAATCTCTACGAAAATCTGGACATCAGACAACCTCACCTACATATAGGACTATCCCCGAAAATAAATGGTAGAAACACAAATTCATAAAGAAAAAATAGGCGCATAAATTTATCAACAAATGCAAAAATAAAAATGCTGCATGAATATCAAGGAGGTCGCTGTCAGTTCCTTCCCAACCTTTCTTCTCTGACGTTTTCCTGAAATGTACCATTTTCATCCACTTAAAATTCATTAAACACTTAATTTTTCAGTTTTCCCACAAATTCCGACCATTCCATGCCTAAAAAAGAAACAATTCCAACAATTTTAGGCCTCAGAATAGGTCATGGGTATCTTGCCAACCAATTAAAGCTAAAAACACATATTCTCCACAATGCTAATACTTAGCCATGCGCCAATTTCTTTAATTTCCATGTGAACATACAACTGAATGCAGCAAACACATCGCATTCCGCAGGCCGCATTACATAGAAAACTGTAGAATAAACAAATCACCATGCAGTGTCTGCATTCTAGTAATAGCTTTTTACACATTAAGATTTGGTGCCTTGGTTAGTAGCCACTTAGTAACTGAAATATACCGTATTGAAGGCCATCATCTTGTGGCTGCTGCCCCTCTTTTGCTTTACAAATTTTGTAATGTCGCCCAAAATGGCCACCTCTGCAACTGACATGAACATGGCAGCGGCGGCATTCCGCCCTCAGCACCCCATTTACATACACTGGCTTATACTCGGCCCACACCTTAGATTTCTTATGTCTGAATCTGGAGTCACCATTGGAAGCTCCCCCTTCTTGAGTATCACCACTGTCACGCTCATCCAAGAGATCCATGCCTGCAGATAACAGTAAAATGCATAATCAACTTTTCTGATCAGACTTGGTTAAACTGCGATGTCACCGGCAGAACACCCGCAAAAAATAAGAAATTATCAACACCACGCAAAATATGGCAACAATCCCTACATAAAGCTGGACACTTTAACTCACCAACAGGTAAAACATCCAAGATACAAGCCAGGGGCACAACTTGCACAAACAAGAAAAAAAAATGGCGCAGATGTTGATCACAACAGGGGCAAGAATCTACTAATTGGAGAGCAGATTGTCATAAGTTCCGATCCATCGATATTTGTCCCTTCTCAACTCAATGGTTTTTGTTGACCCACCTAGGACTTGTTAAAGGCTCCCTTTTTCCACTAATTCCCATGCCGTGCGGGTTCCAGGAATCGACCCCACGACCTCTTGCTTATCAACTAAAGCTAAAACCATGACCCAAATTCCCGAAACTTTGCGCGCGCAGAGAACAGCTTCCGCAACACTTCAACTCCCCAAGCTCCAAACTCACAGAAGAACCAAAACTTTTGGACCGCAAACAAACACGGAACACTAGTACCCGTCGATCCTTGGCCACAAACAACGCCGCAGCGAGGAAATTCGTTCCCAAAAACAAAAATCCAAACAAACAGCAGCGAGGACGATCGCGTCACTTACCAGCTACTGCTCGTGGAAACTCGGCGAATGCAAATCATCGGAGAAATGGAGGCACGAACCAGGTGGCGAGCTCCGGCGGAAGCGGAGCAACCAGCGGAGTGGGGAGCGGGTGTGGGTTAGGGCATGGAGCTGGATGGATGCGCGAGTGGGTTGGGTTGGTGACTTGGTGGGCGATGAGCTCGCAGCTAGACCTACCGGCCCAGTTCTCGTTGTGGGCTTGGCGCTAATGGGCCATCGGCGCAGGATGGCTATGTGGGAGAGGAATTAGGCTGCATTGAGGCTCCTTTGTTGAGTGAAGCCTTGAGCTTTAGTGGCGGTGCCCAGCCCAACGTGAGATCTTTGGGCTTTGGTGGCTGCTGGCGTCTTTCACTCTGTAATTTTTATCTATTGCTCAAAAAAAAAACTCTGTAATTTTTATAAAATAGACCTTTTAGTTAAAGTTTATCATATTTGGACCCTTAGAGAAAACATGTCCAGAAATGGATCCTTTTCTGGGCGCCACGTTATTTGGAGATTAGGTTTCACAGCTGAGCGCCGCATCATTTGGCGCCTACCTATAGGACCTGCTCGCCAATGAATCTGGCGCTCACCATGTCAGTTCAACATCTTTTTTCGTGCCCGCGTTCAGGGGTGGGCGCCGCATGATTTGGCACCCACCTACAATAGGTGGGCGCCGTATGACTTGGCGCCCACCTATCTGGTCGCCAAACCATGCGGCGCCCAGAAGAAGGGTTCATTTTTGAACAAGTTTTTCTGAATGGTCTAAAAATGAAAAAATTTAACTAAAAGGTCCATTTTGTAAAAATTACACGTCTTTCACTTCTCACGTAAACTGTTCCTCAAAAAAAAAAAAAAACTTCTCACGTAAACGATGGATGCTCATGCTCCCAAAAAAATAAAAAAAAATAAAACGTAAACGATGGCTGCTGTTTCCCTTGCGGAAAGTGGCGGCTCTTTCTTTGACCTCTGAAATTGGGCCGGAACCAATGTTTTTCGCATTTCAGTACTTTTAATGCATAATCTTTATTTGGTGTCTTGCTGGACCGCGCGTATTTACTGTTTTATCTGGGAATAAGGTTCTCGCATCGTGCCAAACAGGTGGTGAGCAAAGCGAAGTTAGCATGATGAAAAGTGAGTCTCATGCTGTGCGAGAAGCACCATCCAATTTCGAATATCCGATTTAAGCTACGTAAGTGTCCCTGCTCCCTATTTGACAACCTCACAACCACCCTGTGAAAATGAAATGGCGTTTCTCACGAGTCATGAGTCATGACTCTGCAGTTCATTCTGAACTCCATGCACTATCGTCAGTTCATTAGTTATCATAACAAGAGTCGTCTCTTCCTCGCCAAAAAAAAAAAAAAAAAAAAAAAAAACACACACACACACAAGAGTCGTCTCCATCAATGGGTCGAAATTAACCGCACCTTGATAGAAAGCCTTTTTTTTTCCTTCGCTGATGAAAGGAAGTCTCATTTTTTGCAATTACTGTTTTTTTATTCTTTTTATCAACAATCGTAAACCATGAGGCCCATGGCAAGATGGAGAAAAACTAGGGAGGAAAGAGGGCCAAAACGAAAATCTCGCAACTGCTTGCGCCTATGTCGCTCTCTGCTGCAGTTGACCGACGGCCACCCCGAATGAGAACCGTCAAGCCCCAGTATCCGAGAAGAAAATGACGTGGCACCTGACATGTGGGACCCATTGCGTCACGTAGGACAAAACCGCTCAAAGAGGTAAACTGAAGTGAGAGAAGGAGTTTAAGGACTGCGGTTACCCGATTTTGTAATTGAAGGTAAAAGTTGCACCCCTATGAGAGTTGAGGGAGGCAAATAGAACTTTTTCCTAAGTTGTAATACATTAAATGACCGCAAAATATATACATCTGGAGAAAATAGAAGAAATGCTGCAAGATGTCTGCTACAGCAAGCCAAAAGGGAAGTGGTCTGCCATACCACCCTAGATTCCTAGGTTAGAAGCATCATGGATTCATGGGTAATGTATTGCTTACAGTCTTCTGCTGATCAAACCATGGCTCTGTTGGTAGTTAACTACAGCATGGACATATTGCCTGCAAATTGTTGACGGGAACCTCCTGGATTAAAATATGCTCAGTATAGTCATGATGCCAAGAAGCCATAATAAAAACTTTTCTCAAAATATAGTTTCATTTTTCATTTATGTATAGAAGAAAATATATCATGAGTAAATTGCTTCACAGTTACAATAACCGAATTTGCATGTCACTGTACCTATTAAGAATATTACTAGTTATCTAAGTACAGAGACAAAAACCATAAAATGAGGGAAATCAGTTCTAGTATTGTACAAATATTGGCAGAGAGACCCCCTTCTAAGTTAATTGAATTATTTGAACAACGTTATTTATTTCTTCAGAAACTATCTACAAAGAAAGAGTGGATGCTGTGGCAGTCTCATTTCTATTAGTTGTTGTCGTGCTAATAAAACTATCACGAAGGCACAAGTGATAATTAAACATTGTGAACTGCAAATATTTCATCAAGAAACAAGATGTGTGTGCTTCCTTTTCGAAACCACTACAGGAAACTAAGGAAACAAACAGAACAGCCAAAGTGAAGACTTTACCGTTTTATTTAATCCAATCTCGGGTACATACAAGAGCCTCAATAGTTTTGATATTTAACGAACTCCATTGCTTATTGATCATGGGTCCATTGTTTCCTAATGATGTCTCACAATGAAGAGCAGAAGCAGGCATTGCTAGGATGTCACCTGCCATTATTGAGAGAGTTGGATACTTTTTAGAATTACTCATCCACCAATTCAGAATATTGAAATCATCCTTCCTTGGAATAAGGCCATCATCAAGATAGGAGTTAAGTTCTTTCAATCTTTGGCTCCTTGTTTGATGCTCATCCCAATCTTCCAATGAATCATTGTATAATCCACCCTCTTGACCATAACAAGCTTTAAGATTGGACGTATCAATATTCGGCTTATACAGAGCACTGCAATATTCGAGAAATAGCTCCTGAATTGTATCTCGTACAGCAGATATATAATGGGCTGCATAAGTGCCAAAAGCTCGTGTTAGACGAAACTCAATAAAACTAATCTTGAACCTAGGATCAAGAACAACAGGTATTGACAACCACACAAATGAATTTTGCCAATACCCATTGAACACTTGCTGCATCTCCGAGACCATGCTCGCAAGTTCAGTGTGATCCGTACATGCTTCTTCTTGCAAAGCTGTCCTAACTTTCCAGATTTCATTGAAGTAAACATTTGCTGTTGGACAAACATGACTAGAAATTACTTCAATGGCATGATAAATGGCCCACAATATCTTCCAAACAGACTCAATGGTTTTAGTGTCCTTTGCAGATAACAATTCGTTGGAGGGAAATGCTTTCTTAAAACGCAAAAGAACTTCAAGTCCAAAGTAAATTATATGCCACCATTTTGCATCTTCTTCTGGTCGTTTCAATGAAATATGTGTCACAATTTCTTTAAGTTGTTGCTGAGTCAATGATGAGGACATTTGTTCCTTAATAAATCTGTCTACTATATCACCAACAAGATGAAGCACTGGTTGCTCTTCTGAAACAATGTCGTTAAGCACATCATCCACGCAAGCAATGTTGTATAACTTACCTCCAATCGGAAGGCATTTCCTTCCAATAAGAAAGGCCTCCAGCTTTGACGTACCCTCGTGGTTTCTAATTTCCCCAACAGATGTCAAGCTAAAAAGCTTCTGATCAAGATTCCAATCTCTTATAGCTCCCCATATGACACTAAATGGCCCACTCCCAGAATCTAGCATACAAGCCTCTTTCAAGTGAATCATCGTATCCAAATTACTGGCTGAGGACCGAAACATATCAAATTTGATGATTCTCCTTTGAAGTTTCCAGTCTGAATCAATAAAATGCACTGATAAGCAGAGATACTTCATTGAGACGTCAGATCCATGAGGACTCCACAAACATGCTGACAAGGATACCCGATGGGATGAAAGTTGAATTTTCCTCTTAAGGTCAGCCTTTTCTTTCTGGAACAAAATAGTTGAATACTCTTCTATATCAATGCTTGAAGCCATGTTAAACTCTGGATTGAGGCTCTTCGCAAAACGTCTCATGCCTTCATGCTCAACAATTGACAGGGGATAGCCATGCAAAATAATCATTCTAGTTAACTCTTGATATGATGCTTCTTGGTCAAATTTCCCGCATACATCCACAGTGGTCTGAGCTGACGAGGTATTTTGTTCCATAGGCTCCATCTTATTCAAAAGTGGTGAAGCTAGAATGTGTTGGTCCACAGAGGATCTATAACTAGCGCTGCGCTTGAGGAACTTGCAAGCATATTCAGCAGTCTGAAGCTTACCATTTCTTGAGGCAGGTGAAAGATTATCCTGTAGCCTAGACTTCAGACTTGGTACACTGGACTGGGACAACACATCAGGCTCTTCCTGACTCCTTTTCGGATCAGATGAATGATTTGAGGAATCGTTCTTGTCTTTCGTTGCCTTCTGATGACTTGTGTTAGTTCCACCCCGTGCTAGACAACCCTGAGTGTGCCATCTCAAATGGCCTGTAGTACCATTTGCACTGAGTCTTTTGTGGCAATGGGCACAGTCCGCAGCCCGGAGTCTCCCTTCACCATAGATTGGTACAAAATCCTTCCATACCTTTGACACAAGTTTTCTCTTACTTCTTTTATTTGACAGGTCTACAATGTTTATGTCATCAAGTGAATCTCGACGAATCTGGTCCAACGGATCTATTTTATTCACCAGAACAATGCATAACATTTGAATAATGAGTCAGAAAAGTGTGAAGAAAAGGACAGCCTACGCCTCAATTTATAATATACAAACTAGCAAACAACAACATTTCTTACATAAAGCACAACAACTGACCCAAAAGCTTCATATAGTCTACTGTGTGGCCCTCCCTTTTCGAAACATTTCTCCAAAAGCACTATGTACACAGACCAACTAAGCATCAACATCTTCATCTCTTTCCAACACTAAATTATGGATAGTGAGTTGAAGAATGGCTACATTTTTAATACCTCGACCCATGGAAAAAGAACAGATATTTGCATATTGCTAAGCAGATGGAGTAATAAAATCAATGGTACCCCGCACTAATTGTTCATAAAGAGAACAATACTAGAAATTTCCACATAATAGCCTCAACCTAATGAACCTTATAAAAACATAAAGTTATAAGAAAACATTATGCATATTATGCACTCTACAGTTCTAGCTTGTTACTCCCTCTGATTCTTTCTTATTGACGTTCAAACAAGAATGCTAGTGTACATTTGAACTAAATGCATGGTATAAATGTCTATAAAACAAAGTCAGAGGGAGTAGTGAAAAAAAAATGTCCTCTTCCTGAAGAGCTACTAAGTAACTACTAGAGCATACCAACACGCAGGTTTGTCTTCTGGCTCACATCCGGATCCTCCTTCACTCGACAACTTTCATGGTGTTTCCCCAAATGACCACCTTTGCAACTCAAGCGAACATGGCAGTAGTGGCATTCCGCTTCGACCACCCCATTTACTGTAACAGCTTTATACCCATCCCACATCTTATGTTTCTTATCTTTGAATCCTGAGTTGCAATCAGAAGATACTCCTGCTTGCATATCATCACTGCCGAGACCGTCCAACTGATCCATAGCTGCAGATAACAGTATTCACAACTAACTTTCTTGATGGAACTTCAAACTACAGATTGAATAAACACCAACAAAAAAAGAGAGAGGGAAATGCTTCACACTTCACAGCATACAACAAGAAACGCCAATTTCCTACAGACTGAAGCTGGACATATCATCAGGCAACCAAAGTCATCACCTACAGACTGAAGTTCCAACAAAAAAGGCCAAGACACTGCTGACTACGACATGGATAACCATGAGTTCCAATCCACATTCTTTTCCCTCTTATTTCATACCGTAGGAGTTCTATTTTCAGACACCCAGGGTTTGTTAAAGACTACATTTTTCTACTAATCCCGCCCATCCTGTTGGTTCTGGGAATGGATCCCATGACCTCTTGCTTACCAAAGAAAGCCCGATCGATTCTCCGCAACGCCAGTCCGATTTCGCAACTTCACGCCCGCAAACAACCACTCCCCATCGACCATCACCACCAAAAGCTCCCAACTCACCGAAAACCGAATCAAACTACAAGCACTACTACCCATCCAATCTTGGCCGCGAACAACGCTCGGCGAGTTGTTCGTTCCGTTAAAGCTAAATATCAAAAAAGCAATGGTGCGGGGAATTGCATGACTTACTGCGTTGCTGCTCCTCCGAAAACTTAAATGTCGAAGGAAAACATCCTAAGAAATGAAGTGGGAGCAGCGGAGAACAAGGTTAGCTTTTTTTTTCTAGCGAGGACAGGGTTAGCTAGCGGGTCGGGTTGGTACTTGGTAGAAGGTAGTGAGCTCGCAGGGTGTTTTGGACTGGGCTTGGGTTAGGCTTTAGATGGGCTAATAGCCCTCGGGCTTCCCAGGAGAAATAATCGAACGAATGGGCTACATGGAGGCCATACCTTCATCGTACCGTCACGCATGGACGGCCCAAGTCGCCATCTCTGCATGTTGGGCCTAATAGATACGTTTTGAGGCGAAACTGATGCAAGCTGGCGTCTTGTTGCCGCTGGCTCTGACCCAGAGACTTCTTTACGCCCGACGACAAACACGTCATGCTCATCCAAGAGATCCATTTTTGCTCAAAAAAAAAAAAATCCAAGAGATCCATGCCTGCAGATAACAGTAAGGCACAAATGCATAATCAACTTTCGTGATCAGACTTGATTAAAACCGCAATGTCACTGACAAACACCCACAAAAAATAAGAAACTATCAACACCACGCAAAATATGGCAACAATCCCTACATAAAGCCGGACACTTTAACTCACCAACAGGTAAAACATCCAAGATACAAGTCACGGGCACAACAAGAAAAAAAAATGGCGCAGACGTTGATCAACATGGGCAAGAATCTGCTGATTGGAGAGCAGATTGCCATAAGTTCCGATCCACCGATATTTGTCAAACGCAATGGTTTTTGTTGACCCATTTAGGACGTGTTAAAGGCTCCCTTTTTCCACTAATTCCCCTACCGTGCGGGTTCCAGGAATCGACCCCACGACCTCTTGCTTACCAACTAAAGCTAAAACAATGACCCAAATTCCCGAAACTTTGCGCGCGCAGAGAACAGCTTCCGCAGCACTTCAACTCCCCAAGCTCTCAAGTCACAAAAGAACCAAAACTTTTTGACTGCAAACAAACACGAAACACTAGTACCCGTCGATCCTTAGCCATAAACAACACCGCGGCAAGGAAAATCGTTCCCAAAAGCAAAAATCCGAAGAAACAGCATAGAGGAGGATCGCATCACTTACTAGCTACTGGCCGTCCAAAACTCGGAGAACGAAAATCATCGGAGAAATGGACGCGCGAACCAGGTGGCGCGCTCCGGCGGAAATGGGAGCAGCCAGCGGAGGAAAGTGGGGACTGGGGAGCAGGTCTGGGTTAGGGCATGGAGCTGGATGGATGAGTGGGTTGGGGGGTTGGTGAGGGGCGAGCTCGCAGGGAGCCCGACCGGCCCAGTTCTCGACATGGGCTTGGCGTTGGCTTCCAATAGGCTAATGGGCCATTCCACGCTCGAGTCGAGTGAAGCCTTCGGTGCTTTAATGGCGGTCCAACAAGAAATCTTTGGCATGTTTGTTGGCTTATTCTTTGTGGCTTATGCCTCTTGCTGCAGTGTTTTTACTGTAGCTACAGGCACATAAGTTAAAAAAAGCCACAAAAAACGTGGTTTATTATGGCTTACTATTTCTCTGTTGAACAGTGTTTTTACTGTAGCCATGGTACAAAAAAGACATAAGCCGGTAAGAAATAAGCAACTATAAACCGTGGCAAACACACTCTTTGCTGCTTTCACTTCTCACGTTAACGGTGGCTGCTCATTTTAGTATATTATAAATCGTTATTTATTTATTTTGCAAAAAGAGAGTTTTTTTATTAATTTGGTGTTTGTTAATTTAATGTGCGCGAGGAGCGTGCCGTATAAACAATATGTGTGTATTTTCTTTTATCTCAGTCGTACACAGTGAGTAAAGCAAGATCGGAAGTGAACTATCCCGCTGTAATGTTGCGATAAACACCATCCAATTTGGAATAGCTGATTTAAGCCAGATAAGTGTCCGACAAGCACCTAGGGAAATGTGAAATGACGTTTCACGAGGTTCATTATGGATGTCGTGTCCATTATTTATCACAACAAGAATCGTCTTAATCAATAGCTCGGAACTACTTCCTCCGGTTTTAAATTATTGACACTATTAATATTTTTAGTTACGTTAGACTATTCGTCTTATTTAAAATATTTAAAAACTATCATAGATTTTATTATGATTAGTTTCATCACTAAAGAAAATTAAAATATAAATTATAATTTTATATATTTAAGTTAATATTTTAAATAAAACGAATGGTAAAACATAGTTAAAAAAAAATGAACCGTCTCAACAATTTAAAATTGGAGGAAGTATACGTATTGGAGTTCTGAATTTAAGCGCATCTCGGAAGAGAGCCTCTTCTCCTTTTTTTTCCTTATATTGAAGAGAAGTCTCCTTTTCACGAGTACTCTTTTTTTTTTCTTATCAACCGTAAAACATGTAGCTGATAACAACATCGAGAAAAACTATAGACGCAAAGAGGGCCAACGCGAAAATCTGACAAAACATGACAAACTGCCTGCGCTCCGCCTATACTCCACAGCAGCAAGGAGTAGACCGGTCTCTGCTGTGGTTTACCGAAAGAAACACGGTCAGCTCCACAGCAGCAAGGGGACATGATGATGAGACCCAGAAACAACCCCTGTTCCATCGACCATAACTTGTACTAGTACGAAACACAGGAAAACAAATTCCCGAAAATGCGAACTGCTATATTGCCCCAAGCCCTGGTGATTTCCCCAGGCCTAACGGGGTCCCAGTGTCCCACTGACACCGGAGGGCCATGCGAGGCATACTGCAAAAGAAATTCGCAACATCAATAAATAGACTAGCATGCAGCTTTCTATGTCCGTCATAAAATATTTCCTAACAGCCAGGTTAGGTCCGTTAGGACACAGCATTAGTGGCACCTTACTTAGCATATAAGTTGTAATAATACACTAATTGAACCGAAGGTGTGCCTGACTAAGGATATATACATCTGGAGAAAATAGCAGAAATGCTGTTGCAAGATGTCTGACGCATTAAGCTAAAAGGTAATTGTGGTCTGCCAAACCATCCAAGATTCCTAGGTTTGAGGCACCATGGACGGCTTACACCCTTCTGCTGATCGAAGCATGGCTCCGTTGGTAGTTGACTGCAGCGTGGACATATTGCCTGCAAACTGTTGACGGGAAACTCCCAGATTAAAACGTTACCCCGAGAGCATTGGTTAGAGTAAATTCAATGAACTACGGAATATTTCAATTTAGTACAATACAAAACAATAACAGGTTCTATTACTCATATGTTCAGTATGGTCATGATGCCAAGGAGCCATTCAACATTACAAGAACATACGTCTCAGTATGGTCATTGTACCTATGACGAATATAACTAGCAGTCTAAGTAAGAGGCTGAAACCATCAAATGCATGTCGACAATAAGGGAACGCAGTTTCAGTATCGCATAACTATTAGAATTGCCGACAATAAGAGATTGAATCCTATTAAAATTGCTATTTATTTTTCAGAAATCATCTACTACATAAGAATCAAAGCGGTAGCAGTCAAAATGCTATTAATTGTGATGCTAATCAAAGTATCATGAAGGCACAAGTGATAAGAAATCATTTATTTTGCACTGCAATGCAAATAATTCATCGAAAAACAAGATGTGTGAGCTTCCTTTTTGAAATCGCTATGGCAACTAAGGAAACAAACAGAACAACCAAATAGAATATTTTACCGTTTTATTTGATCCAATCTCGGGTACATACGAGAGCCTCGATGGTTTTGATATTTAACGAACTCCATTGCTTATTGATCACTGGTCCATCGTTTCCTGACACTGTCTCAGAATGAAGGGCAGAAGCAGGCATTGCCAGGATGTCACGTGCCATCACTGATAGGGTTGGATACTTTCTAGAATTAGTCATCCACCAGTTCAGAATATCGAAATCGTCCTTCCTTGAAATAAGGCTATCATTAAGGTAGTTGTTAAGTTCTGTCAATCTTTGGCTCCTAGTATGATACTCGTCCCAATCTTCCAAGTCATGACCATCACAAGCTTTAAGATTGGATGTGTCAACACTCGGCTTCTCCAGAGCACCGCAATATTCAAGAAATAGATCCTGAACCGTATCACGTACAGCACATACAAAATAGGGTGCATAAGTGCCAAAAGCTCGCTTTAGACGGAACTCAACAAAACTGAACTTGAATCTAGGATCAAGAACAACAGGTATTGACAACCACAGGAATGCATTTTGCCAATACTCATTGAACGCTCGCTGCATCTCCCAGACCTTGCTCGCAAGTTCAGTGTGATCCGTAGATGCTTCTTCTTGCAAAGCTGTCCTAACTTTCCATATTACATTGAAGTACATATTTGCTGTCAGACAAACATGGCCAGAAATTACTTCAACAGCATGATAAAAGGCCCTCAATATCTTGCAAACAGACTCAACGGTTTTAGCGTCTTTTGCGGATAACAATTCTCCAGAGGGCAATGCCTTCTTAAAACGCAAAAGAACTTCAAGTCCAAAGTAAATTTTATGCCACAATTTTGCATCTTCTTTGGGATGTTTCAATGAAATATGTTTAACTATTTCTTTAAGTTGCTGCTGAGTCCGCAATGAGGACATTTGTTCCTGCATAAATTTACCTAATATATCACCAGCAAGATGAAGCACTGGTTGCTCTTCTGAAACAATGCCGTTAAGTACATCATCCATACAAGCAATGGTGTATAACTTGCCTCCAATCGGAAGGCATTTCCTTCGGATGAGAAAGTCCCCCAGCTTTGAGGTACTCTCGTCGCTTCTGATTTCACCAACAGATGTCAAGCTGAGAAGCTTATGATCAAGATTCCAATCTCTTAGAGCTTCCCATATCACATTAAATGGACCACTCATAGAATCTAGTACACACGCCTCCTTCAAGTGTACCATCCTATCTAAATTACTCGCTGAGGACCGAAACACATCAAATTTGATGATTCTCCTTTGAAGTTTCCAGTCTGAATCAATAAAATGCACTGACAAGCAGAGATACTTCATTGCAGCCTCAGATCCATGAGGAGTCCACAAGCATGCTGACAAGGATACCCGATGGGATGAAAGAGCAATTTTCCTTCTAAGGTTAGCCTTTTCTTTCTGGAACAAAATAGCTGAATACTTTTCTATATCAAAGCTTGAAGCCATATTAAACTCTGGATTAAGGCTCTTTGCAAAACTTCTCATGCCTTCATGCTCAACAATTGACAGGGGATAGCCATGCAAAATGATCATTCTAGTCAACTCTTGATGTGATACTTCTTGGTCAAATTCCCTGCTTGTATCCAAAGGAGTTTGAGCTGACAAGGTATTTTGTTCCATAGGTTCCATCTTATCCGAAGGTGGCGAAGATAGCGTGTATTGGTGCACATGGGTTCCATCACTAGAGCTGCGCTTGAGGAACTCGCAAGCATATTCTGCAGTCTGAAGCTTTCTATTTCTTACGGCAGGTGAAAGCTCATCTTGAAGCCTCAACTTCAAACTTTGTACACTGGACTGGGACAAGACATCAGGCTCTTCCTGGCTCCTTTGCAGATCGGACGAAGGACTTGGGGAATTTTTCATGTATTTCCTTGCATAACTCATGTTAGTTCCACCCCGTGCTAAACAACCCGGAGTGTGTCGCCTCAAATGGCTTGTACCATTTACACAGAGTCTTTTGTGGCAATGGACACAGTCTGCAGCTTTGAGTGTCCCTCCAATATAGATTGGTACAAAATCCTTCCATACATTTGACACAATTTTTCTGTTCATTTTTTTTGACAGATTTACCATGTTTGTGTCATCAAGTGAATCATGACGAATCTGGTCCAACAGATCTATTTTATTCACCAGAACAATGCACAACATTTGAATAATTCAGTCAGAAAAACTGTGAAGAAAATGGCAGCAAACAACATTTCTAACAAAAAGCATTCCAAATGACCAAATAGCTTCAGATAATCTACAGTATGCCCCTCCGTTTTGCAATATTTCTCCAAGAAAACTATGTACACAGACCAACTAAGTATCAACATTTTCATCTATTTCTCAACACTAAAGTATGGATAGTGGGTTGAAGCAGTGTAATGGCTAAACTCTTAACTTGTCGACCCATGGAAAAAAGAACAGATATTGGCATATTGCTAGAAATAAAATTAATTTTATACCACATTAATTGTGAATAAAGAGAAAAAAATACTACTCCCTCCGGTTTTTTTTCTTGTCGTTCAGACAAGCAAAGCTAGTTCAATTTGAACTATCAAAGGCTGTCCTAACGACAACATATCAAAAACAGAGGGAGTAGTAATTTTCACATAGTATCCTCAATCTAGTGAACCTTATAAAAACATAAAGTTGCTAGCTTGTTAGTGCAATCTAGAAAACATTATGCATATTATACACTCTACAGTACTAGCTTGTTAGTAAGGGGGAAAAAAACTGTCCACTTCCTGAAGAGCTACTCAGTAACTAGAGCGTACCAAAATGAGGGTTTGTCTTCTGGCTCAAACCCGGATCCTCCTTCGCTTGACAACTTTCACGGTGTTGCCTCAAATGACCACCTTTGCAACTCAAGCGAACATGGCGGTAGCCGCATTCCGCTTCCTCGACCACCCCGTTGACACTAGCAGTCTTATATCCGTCCCACATCTTAGGTTTCTTATCTTTGAATCCCGAGTTGCCATCGGTAGCTACCCCTGCTTGCATATCATTAACAGTGCCCTGACCATCCAACTGATGATCCATAGCTATCCCTGCAGATAACGGTACGTCAGAATTAACTTTCTTGATGGAACTTTCAACTCCAGATTGAATAAACACAAAAAAAAAGAGGGAATAAATAAATGCTTCACAGTTCACAGAATCAAAGCATACGAAAAATGACTCTGTTCTTGTTAGAAAGCTGGACAAATCATCAGGCAACCAAAGCTCATCAGTCATCACCTACAGACTGAAGTCCCAACAAGGAAGCCTTAAACAAAAAAGAATCCCAACAAGAAACGCCAATTTCCTTAAAAGGAAAGAAAGCTCCGATCCAACTTATTTTCCCCTTTACTTGATAGGACATTTTTTCGTACAGAAGGGTTTTGTTGAAGACTCCATTTTTCTATTAATCCGAGCCCATCCTGCTGGTACTGGGAAATGGGAATCGATACACACGCAGACAACCACTGCACACTCACCATGACACCATCACCACCAAAAGCTCCCAACTCACAGAAAATGAAAACCGGAATCAAACTACAAGCACTAGTACCCATCCATTCTTGGCCAAAAACAACTTTTGGAGAGGTGTTCATTCCGTAAAAGCTAAAGATCAAAACAACAATGGTGCGGGAGATTGCATGACTTACTCGTTCCTGCTCCTTCGAAGATTCAATTGTGGAAGGAATGGAGATGGAGTGGAAGCAGCGGACAGGGAAGGGGAGGGGCTTCTCGCTGGTTAAATGCGAGTTAGGGCAAGAAGCAGGAGCTAGCTGGCACCTAGCAGGTTGGTAGGTAGTGAGCTCTGGGCTTGGTGTAGGCTCTAAATGGACGGCCTAAGTCGCCATCTCTGCATGTTGGGCCAAATAGATATGTTTTGAGGGGAAACTGAGGCAAGCGCATCCTTGTCTTGTCCTCAAAAAAAAAAAGGTACATCCTTGTCTAACTCCGTTCCCTCCTCGTGTGGCGCTACTTTTTTTTTTTTTTTTTTTGAGCAATTCGTGTGGCGCTACTAGTTCACACCGCTGCCGACAAAGAACATAGAGTTACATAGTGAATCGTGCAATCAAGTAGCCCTTCTCTCATTCAGAGTTCATAATATCAAGTAGCAGTCATATGGGTGTACCAGTCACCGTCCCAGAGTCAGCCAAAGATTTCAGAACAATCACCATGCCCAGCACCCAACACGAACTGAGCATCAAATTTGTTTCCTATGGACTTCCATAAAAGAATCCTAATCAGGTTAAAAACAGCAGCATATATGTCGCACTGTACATACAATCGGCGCCCGAGATCTAAATCCTAATACAGGAAACAACAATGCTCAATACATGTAAACAATCTGAACACAACGACTTTTAGCTTCCACTACTTGAGGCTATGGCTACTGATATACACATCTGGAGCAAAAGAGCAGAAGTACTTGCAGATTATGGAAGCCGCAAAAATGTCCGATACGCCAAGCTTAAATCGGCAATGTAGTATTTGTGATATCATCCTAGACTCCTAGGTTAGAAGCACCATGCGTATGTACTGCATGTAAACCTTCTGCTGACAATTGGCATAATCAATGTTGATTGTTGGCTTCAACATGATAAAAGGCCTGCCAAATAATAATCGAAACCTCTCAAGTTAGAACATTACCCCATGAGAGCATTGGTGAACATAGTTCATTGAACTGCAAAATATATCAATTCCATTGGCGGAACCAGTGGGTGGACAGGGTGGGCCGCGGCCAACCCTGAGATTTGGGCCAGCGACCCACCCCACCCACACCCTTGCAAGCCAGCCCAAGCGAGACAGCCCAGCCCAGGCACTCAGGAAGACGACAAGCAGACCGAATGCGAGCGACAACCACAGCGTGAGACAGGACAAGCGGACCAGGCGAAGATGCCGGTGGCGGCCGGCGGGCTACGAGTGGATCCTTCCTCTTCTAGTCCAGGTTCCGTTAGTTTGTCATTTTTCTATATGCCCTGATTACTGGAAGCAAGTCCTCTTTCGACGCTCTGAGTGATAAGAGGATCTTGTTCCCTTTAGTCAGAGTGCGTGTATGACGGAGGAGACTCAGTCGAGCACACACATGTATAATACGTTGTACATCAAATTAGCAACGTCCTTGAATAACGAAGAGCAATCACCTAAACTATACTGTGTAGCTGTTAAAACTTAGCTGAACTACTTCAATCATCACATTTTCTGGCTATCTACATTCGTTTCCTTCATGCATTTTTTGCCGGTTCACATTTTTTTGCCTGGTGAGATGCTGTCAATAATGTCAGTGCGGTGATGGTTTTCTGAGCTTTTGTTCTAGCTGTGACCGAGCAAGCTATGTTGACCAATTCAGATCAATTTTAGACGTTCAGTTAATTTCCTTACTCATTTTCATGTGATCTCATTGGTAATGTTTTGTTCTTATGTTCAATGACAAGATATTTTATTAAGCTCTTGAAATAATTCTATTGTATATTGGTACCTTCAATTTGTTATGCAGCAAAAATATATATATATATATTTACCGGCCCACCCTAAGTTTGAATCCTAGCTACGCCACTGATCAATTCAACACATTACAAGCGGTTAAAGAGTGCATACAAATTAATATTCATATACGGCAGAAAATATACCGGTAAATTGCATCACTGGTACTCGTGTAGTGAGTTCTATGAAAAAACTTTCATATACAACACTTGTAACTAGCTGCACTGTCATGTATATTAGACAAATTCGTGCCCATAAGAGACAGCAATTTCAATATTTATAGTAGAGAGCACACTTTTAGGACCCTGAGGTACTGCTGATCTTATTGATTTACTGCTGTTCATTTTCAGTACTATCTAGTAAGAAAGAATGGGTGTTGTGACAGTAAAATTCCAACAAACTCTGTATCTAATAAAAGATGGTAATGCAGGTGTAAGTGGTAACGTTCCATGTGCATATCGAGAACTAAGATGACAAATATAAGTTAATGGAAAATATTATGCTTATCAAACTGAAATAAGCAACTAAGGAAACCCAAAAAAAGAAAAGAAACAAAGACAAGATTTTACCGTTTCATTTAATCCAATCTTGGATACACACGAGAGCCTCAATTGTCTTGATATTTAATGTGCTCCATTGCTTATGAATCACTGGTCCCTCACTGCTTAACGCCGCCTCACAATGAACAGCAGAAGCTGGTATTGCCAAGACATCACGCGCCATAACTGACAGTGTTGGATACTTCGTAGAATTACTCTTCCACCAGTTCAGAATATCAAAATCATCCTTCCTCGGAACAAGGCCATCTTCAAGGTAGTTGTCAAGTTCTGTCAATAGTTGGCTCCTTGTCTGCGCATTAAGATGCTCATCCCAATCCTCCAACGAATCACTGTCAAATATGTCAACTTCAACATCACGAGCTTCATGATTTGATGTGTCAACAGCAGCCTTATCAACAGGACCACAATATTCCTGAAACAGCTCCCTGATTGTATCGCTTACAGCAGATACATACTTAGCTGCATCAGTGCCAAATGCTCGCCTTAGACGGAACTCGATAAAAGTAATTTTGAATCTAGGATCCAGAACAACAGGTATTGACAACCACACGTATGAATTCTGCCAATACTCATTGAACGCTTGCTGCATTACCCAGACCATGGCAGCAAGTTCAGTGTGATCAGTGGATGCTTCTTCTTGCAGCACAGTCCTAACTTTCCATAGTTCATTGAAGTATACGTTTGCTGTAGAGCAAACAGGACCAGACATTACTTCAACAACGCGATAGAAAGCCCTCAATATCTTGCAAGCTGATTCTGTAATTTTAGTATCTTCCGCAGATAACAATTCTTCAGAGGAAAATACCTTCTTGAAATGCAGAAGAACTTCAAGTCTGAAGTAAATTTTGTGCCACCATTTTGCATCTTCCTGGGGGCACTTCAATCCTATATTTGCAACAGTGTCTAAAAGTTGCTGCCGGGTCAGCGACGAGGATATATGTGTTTCAATAAATCTCTCTAATATATCACCAACAAGATTAAGCATTGGCTGCCCTTTTAAAAGAATGTTATTAAGCACATCATTCACACAAGCAATACTGTATAGCTCAACTCTAATAGGAAGGCATTTCTGTTGGCTGAGCAATTCCATCAGCTTGGAGGTACTCTCCTCATTTCTAACTTCGCTAACAGAAGTCAAGCTGAAATGCTTCTGATCAAGATTCCAATCTCTTATAGCTTCCCATATAACATTGAATGTCCCATTCTCAGAATCTAGTAAACAAGCCTCCTTATGATGGATCATCCTTTCCAGACTTGTAAGAGAGGACCAAAACACACCAAATTTGATGATTCTCCTTTGAAGTTTCCAGTCTGAATCAATAAAATGTGCTGCCAAACAGAGATACTTAACTGAGAGATCTGCTCCTTGAGGAGCCCAAACACTTGCTGATAAGGAAATCTGATGGGATGTAAATGCAATTTTCTCCTTAAGGTCAGCCTTTTCTTTCTGAAACAAAAGGGTTGAGTACTCTTCTATATCAATGCTTGAAGCCATGTTAAATGCTGGGTTGAGGCTCTTTGCAAACCTTCTCATTTCGTCATGCTCGACAATAGATAAGGGATAGCCATGCAAAACAATCATTCTAGTAAGCTGGTGATAAGATGCTTCTTTGTCAAATTTCATCCTTAAATCCGAAGGAGCCTGAGCTGGTGAGGTATTTTGTTCAGTAGGGTTACTCTTATCCATTGCTGGTAACGCAAGAATGTGATGGTCTGCTGGGGTTGTATGACCAGAGTTATTGCCCTTGAGGAACTTGCTAGCATATTCTGCAATCTGAACCCTACCATTTGTCAAGGCAGGTGAAAGCTCATCTTGAAGCCTAGACTTGAAATTTGGTACATTGGACTGGAATGCACTCTTCTGGTGATTTAAGCTGGTTCCACCTCGTGCCGGACAAGTCAGTGTATGTCGGTTCAAATGGCTTCTACCTTTATCTGCACTGAGACGCTTGTTGCAGTGGAGACAGTCAGCACCCTGGATTTTCCCATCAACATAAAATGGTGTAAAATCCTTCCATACTTTTGACCTGAATTTGCTGTTCTCACTATGAGTTACCAAGTTGATGTCATCAAATGAATCTGGAAGAATTACGTCCACTGGTTCAACATCATTCACCACTAATGCATAAAGTTTAAATGGTCCAGTCAGAATGTGTAAAATATAAAAGATATATTGAAGACAACTTGCAATGATGAAAAATGACAGCTTAAACCTAAATTTACACCATCAAACATGGAAAAAAAAGCAACATTTCTGACAAAATGACAGTAAACAAACCATGACCTGCATAGCATCTTGTTATACAGATTACATTTAACAATATTTTTGGATCTATCATGCACACAGACTAAGGTAGCATGAACTACTTATATCTTCTATAATATTAAAGTAGGGGTTACAGAGTTACAAGTTATAACATTACAAAAGCTAAATTCTTGATTTCTCAAATGACACAAGAACAGAGATGTTGCTAAACACACAAGTAATATAAACAAATAAGTTTCAATAAGAAAAACTTGAAGTTCCTATACTATGCTAATTGAGTCTGGCTTCTACTCTATACTAATTGAGCATCTAGCCTATTACTAAAGTGTTACACAGTAAATAAAGCATACCGTATGGAAAGTCCGTATCCTGCTGCTGCTGGCCCAGACCCAATCCTTCTTTTCCTCGACAAATCTTTTGGTGCCGCCACAAATGGCTTGTTCCATTGGAGTGCCCATCAGCACCTTTGCAACTCATGAGAATATGGCAGTAGCGGCACTCCGCACTCTGAATCCCACCGTTGACAAAGATGGGCTTGTACTCATCCCACACCTTCGACCTCTTCTTACTTCTGAATCTAGAGAGACCATCACCTCCATCAGAAGCTATCTCTGTTTGCATATCATCACCGTCATGCTCGTCCAAGTGATCCATAACTGCAGATAACGATATGGCACGGTTAAGTTAATTTCCTTGAGAGCTTGTGGTTGAACTTCGTATGGAAAGGGTTAAAAAAAGAACACTCAATGAAATAGGCGAAAATTTCATGAACCACTATATCAAATTTGTCACAAACAGGCATGACCACCTAAATACAGAACTATCAAAAAGAAATGCCAGGAGACACAATTATCACAAACACAAAAACTGCAGAAGTTAAGGACGACATGGAAAAGAAAGATCCAAGTGAGTCGCAGATCACCCCAAGTTCCCATGTAAACTTGCAACCTCATCCTACAATTTATACGCATAGACAACTACTGCTGACAAGGTAGTGACACCTAGTAGTAATTCAGTAAGCCACTTCAACTAGCCTCTAAGCTCTCAACTACACGAAAACACTACAAACTACATCACAAACCATGGCAGACATGATGTCGAAGCAGCAGTAACAATCCTAAGCTATGAGCAACACTCGGGGACGACTCTGTACCCTTAGGCTACACCGAAAACAAATTGCATCACTTACTGCTCCTCCCCCTCGTGAAACTCGAAAAATCCTCAGAAATTGAAGCGCGGACCAGCCGGGTAGCTCCGAATCGGAGCAAATTTGGGGAAGCAGTGGATCGAGACGGACGATTCCGATGAACAGCGGCGGGGAGGGGAATTCGGGCAGGGTTAGGGCATGGAGCTGGATGGATCTGTGGGTGGGTGGGTGAGCTCGCAGGGAACCCGACCCAGTTCTTCCTCTGGGCTTAGATGGGTTCTGGTAAGCAGATGGCCCGCTTCATGCGGTCGTGCAGAGCCCGACCCATTTACTGACCTGGGCTTTTAAAGATTGAAACAAGCCGTAGCGTAATGGCCTCCACTACAGGAGGGCGAGATGAAACATTCGGTAGCGTAATGGGCCTCCAAGGAAAACAATCGAGCCGTGACTTCCTTTGGGAAGTTTTGGGAGTTGGGACTAATCGCAGGATGGAACATGGAAGCCGATCTGGCTTGCGGCCGCGGCAGTGGCCAATAGCTGTGGCGCGGCGATTCAACATTGAATGTGGAGAAATCTTGCTTGTTGGAGGACCCAAGATTCCAAATGAACCAACGTAGAGCGAGCTTCATTCTGGAAGTCCATTAGAGTTATGATAATAATTTAGAGCAAATTTACCCTAAAAAAGTTCACCGTTCCTTTCTTAGCCCAATCGAAAAAAAAGTTCCCTCTATGACCCAAAACGCAACTTTCGTTCCCTTTTTGGCCCTTCCATCAATTTTGAGGGTTAACGGTGTTAAATGAGGGCTGAAATGACCATTTTGCCCCTCAATTGAAAGAAAATATAAAATTTATTTTTTAAATTATTTAATTGTTCCGAAATTTCAGAAAACATAATTGTTCAAGATTTGATAGTACACAAAATTTTTGTCTAAGAAATTTTGTGTACTATGAAATCTTGAACAATTATGTTTTTTCTGAAATTTCAGAACTATTAAATAATTTCGAAAATAAATTTTATACTTTTATTCAATTCAGGGATAAAATGGTCATTTCAGTCCCCATTTAAGACCGTTGACACTCAAAATTGACGGAAGAGCCAAAAAGAGAACGAAAGTTGCGTTTTGGGTCATAGAGGGAACTTTTTTTCAGATTAGGTCAAGAAAGGAACCGCGGACTTTTTTAGGGCCAAATAAGTAATTTGCTCAATAATTTATGGATGGGCAGGCTGAGCAATCATAAAATGGATGAACCCAAACAAACCAGAACGGGAAAGCAACACACAGCTGCGCTGCAGCAACAATGTCGCTTCATCAAATTACAGTATGGTATGCAGTACCTTCACACACTGTTCGTTCATACATAGTTGAACAAATATTACACAAAGAGGGTTCATTCATAGATAGTTGAACAAATATTACACAAGAGGGTTCATACATAGTTGAACAAATATTATTTTACACAAGAGGAACGTTACAGCACTGATGAGTCTGGGCAAATCAAAGACACACAAATGGGTCCATAACAATCAAAGTTCAAGGAGCACAGCAAGTACGAATGTAAATAAAAATGAACCGCAACCAACGACACTTGTGGTTGAAAAATACGGATAGAACTTCAGCCGCATGATTATTCGAGGATTTTTTTTAGAAGAAAAATATAACGAAGCATGCAGTGGAGTGGAGCACTCAGGGAGATGCATCATCCACAGTTTAAGTTTCATCGTGTCGGTTGTGCTTAGGTCTTCAGCATAGGATGATTGGGATGCTCTTTAATGGCTTGTCTCACTGGATCGAGGTCACCGCTACCATTGAGCTCAAGCTCCTTCAACTTCTGAAGGTGTTGAATGCCAGAAAGGGACTGCATGCTGGTGAAAGACCAAACAATTCTCTCGAGCTTAGGAGCTGCTCCATCTTCAAAGCTGATGCTGATGATAATGGTGCCCTCAACGACCAGAGACTTGAGGCTTTGGAAATTTTCTTTCCTGAAGGAAAGTTCACCTTCCTTGTATGAGTCATTCCGAAGCCTGAGATACTGCAAGACTTTAAGGCCGCCAAGGATGTGTATATCATGTTCCTCCAGCAGAGTATTCCTCAGTGTTACCTTGGTGAGCGTACCATGCTCCTTAATCCAGTTAGAAAGCCGACCTACAGTGCCACTGATGTTTAGGCTTTCAAGAAGCTTCGGGGGTGAGACTGAAGCAGGAATCACCGCTGTGTTTGGATTGATTTGTTCTCTTGTGCTCTGCTGGTTGATCTGAATTGACAAGGAGCGGAGGCATGAATGCAGTATGTCAATCTGTTGGAACAGAACAACCAAGCTGATCTTCTTGCCATGGATCACAACACCAAGTTTCCTCAGTTGCAGCAGCTGGGTGATTTCAGCTAAAACATCAGTGTTTTTGGAGACATCGACGTGGCACAGTTCCTCCAGGTTTTTCATTCTCCGGATGCCACCGGGAAGGCGCACTGTCACAAATGATTCCTGGGACCTCCCAGAGTTGTTGTTTTGACGAGGTTCGCTGTGCCCAGCAAGCAAATACCTTAGCATTGGAAGAGTGATAGATTTTGTGGCGAATGCCTGTATCTTTGTTTGTCGGATGTCCAAAGTCTCCTAGCATTGCAGCTTCTGAATTTCCTTTGGCAGTTCAGTGAGATCTGTGTCCCTGAGGCTCAGGTACCTGAGCAGGATTATCTCGCAGATGCTCTTCATGTGGTGCTTCTTTAATTAAGCCTTTGCATCCTTCAAGATCCAGCACCCTTAGGACTTTCCACTGAGAGGAGGCAGCCAAAGATTCAAGCAAATACAGGATAGCAGCATTGCCACCCGATCCTGCTGGATGGTTGAGACGAGACGCTTCCACCCCTATCCTGTTGCGAATGGAGAAGCGGCAAGCCAGCGTCCACAAAGTGCACACTCTTGGCTGTTCTTGTAATGAATTCATAAACTAATGGAGGCACCCTGCAGCTCTTGACCTTGCCTGAAACACCCTTTTCAGCAGCAGGAGAAAGGGACCCTCGACGAATGAGCCCATCAAAGCAATGCTCGGCTTCATGCAGCTCATCCAACTGGCCCAAGCAGTCTGCCTGAGTTATCAAGCCTTCAAAGACACATCGTCGTACTAGGCGTGTCCTTTTGATGCTGCAGCCCCCTGGGAAAATTGCCACGTACAACAAAGCGCTCTTGTAGTGCCTTGGCAGATCATGGTAGCATAACATTACCATAGTTTCTGCTGGACATGACCATGAGCTCCTTCGCTGTCCTGTCAGGATTAGCATACAGGAGACGAAGGAACATCTTGATGGTAAACTCATCTGGATAGCATTTGTGTAGAATGTCCCTTAAAGGCACCTTGAGGTATGGTTTGCTGCCGACAAGAGCAACTGCTCTCTCAAAAATGAAGTCGGGAGGAGAACGAACATGCCATGTAACCCAGACTTTATGAGGAAAATATGACTTGGCCAGTTCCTCGTTCGACGTTGTCAGTATCACAGCACTACCAGCAGAGGAAGCAAGGATGCTTTTGGTATCACTCAAATCCGACTCATCCTTGATGTCATCAATAACAGCCAAGTACTTTTGACGTTGGAGAAACAGGCTTATTAAGCCAACAATACCACGTTCCCTCATATTATTATTATTGTCGAGAACAGAATACCAGTCATGTTTACACGTTCTTAAGAGCGCATTTTCCACAGCTTCTGGTATATATCCGTATCGATAAGAATCAGTTCTATCAACGGGTTCTGTGAATACCTTGAGATCAAATAAGCTCTTCAGGTTGGGATGTTCAAACAGCCTCTGTGCTAGAGCGGTTTTATCCACGCCAGGGCTCCCAACGATAAGGATGACTCTTGGGCTATGGCAATCTCCTGGCTTTTCTCCCAGCCACTCTATGAGCTGATCAACGCCATCATTGGCATCAGCCGGTGGTCCGTGAACCAAAGCAAGTCTCCGAGCATCTTCCTCATCGCCCGCAGGTCGAAGCAGCCTACTGACCGGTGCCGCTGACGACGGAGCCAGTTTGTGATTTGCAGGGGGGACAGTGACGCCGTACCTGTGCCGGCGGTTGCCGACCTCCTGCGCCCGGACCTTGAACTCCTTGATCCGGTTGGCGAGCTGATGGCGAACAGGCATGGTCCGCAGCAGCCAGGGCAGCCGCCGGAGGTACGCCCAGAGGCCGCTCCCCCGGGGCCCGGCGCTGAGGTGCTGGACGTAGAGGTCGACGCAGTCCTGGGAGCCGTAGGCCAGATCCCTGACCTGCTTCATCCACGCGCGGGCCTGGTGGTCGGGGTGTTCGGCCTCGGACACGTGCAGGACGAAGCCGTTCATGCTCTCCATCTCATCGCTGATGAACTCGACGTCGCCCCGGACGCCGGAGAGGAGCTGCGCCTCGCTCACGAGAAGCGAGGTGAGGCGGCCGATCACCGAGTCCACCGCGCCATGCGCGGAGCTGAACACGGAGCCGTCCATCTCCCCTCTCTCTCTCCCTCCCTACGCTACGCTAATATTGTGCGTCTTGATCAACTCGAACGAGAGAGGAGCAGCAAGCAACGGGATTTGAGGATGGCCATATGGCTTCTTCTGGTTATTTCCAACACCTTGTCCCTTATATAGCTGTTGATTGCAGGTTCTGGCAGTGTGTGGTTGAGTAGCAAGGACCTTTACTTCCTGTTGTGTAGCCTTGCAGGTTCCATATGATGGATCCAGTTGCAAGTACTTATCAAACATTAAGAGGTTAGGCATGCAATCGCTTTCATTGTCTCTACCAGTACTAAAGATACCAGATTCCGGTTTTCAAATTTCAGGCGTTGACCTGGGATAGACTCATAGACTCGCTCGCGTCGCTCCCCAGGAGCGGCACGGGCGAACCCTAACCCGTCGCCGCTGCCGCCCCCACCCTCCCCTCCTTCTGACCTCGCCGCCGCTGGAGCGGCAAGCCGGCCAACCGGGCGACCCGTGATGACGGCGGCGGCGGGGCTCCTCCCCTCTGTCCTTCTCTTGGATGCACGTTTTTGGCCGCCGCCATGGCCGGTGCTGACGGTGGCGTGGGGGCGCCGCCTGGCGTCGGCGCAGCGGTGGCACTGGCCCATCGTCGTCGTCCGCTCGGGGTGCTCCCGTCCCGGAAGGACAGCGAGCTGGCCTCGCAGATCTGTACACCGGTTGCCGCTCTGGATCTGGGCCGCGCAACTGGCCTTGGTCCGGGTCGGCGGTGGCCGGGCTGCTACGGCTCTGCGGCGCATCTTGTGCCGTGCGTCATCCACTCCCCTGTCAAGAGCAACCATGGCCGCCTCCCTCCAAGCTCAGCCGATGCCGTCCTTCCAAGACCAGATCCGTCCTTCCTCTAGGTGGATCTGCTGCCCCCCTCCTCCCCGTGGCTCTCCGTCATGGTGGTCAGGGGAATGTCAGGTGGCGGCGAGGACGCTGAAGTGGGAGGCTCCTGGCGTCGGGGACTCCAGTCAGCCTCCTCGGCCGTTGAGGCCTGGGTGGTCTGATGCCCTGATGTGTGTGCTTCTGAGTTCGACGGCGGCAGTTGTTGAGGCCGCTCTGGCCAAAGCCTGTGCTATGCTGCCCCTGGCTTGACGCCTGCACAACCATGGTGACCGGGCGCTTGGGGCGCTAGGTGAAAACCTTGCTCAGCTCTGTGCTTGGGCCAGCAGTGATGACATTGATGTCCTGATCCTTGTTGGAGATGCTGCTGCAGTGCCCCTGCTTCACCCGTACATGGGACTCTCCAAGTGCAAGCCCAGTGGCGATGGCGGCAACGATTTTGCCGTCGTGCCCTCCTTGGAGGCATCGCCCGGGAGGTCCTGTACCATGGTTCAGGAACCTGTGGCTGCTCTACCTTTGTGACCCCTGTCCTTTCTTGGTTCTAGTGTTATGCTCTGTTTCTGCCATGCTTGACATCTCTCGGACCCGGTGAGCACAGTTACTAAGCTCTTTGCTTCGTTTTCTTCTGACTTGCATGGTTGGCGATGACTGTTCAGTGGCTCTCCCTCCTTTGGGGCTTCCTTCCCCCATAGGGCGTCGGTGAGCGTTGAGCCTACTGGCAACTTGAAAAGCCAGCCCCTGTTCTGGTTTGATGCGGGCAGTTGTTGTTGACCACACGTCGTCGAACCGCCGGCTGCCAATTCAGCAGATCAAAGGCTGCAGATCATTGAGCCCCGGTGTTTCGCTTCGTCATGTGTGGATTGGAAGTCTTCGTGCCCGATTAGTGTTGCCTTTTGTGAATCTCTTCACTTGTCTGAAGTCGGGTTAGCGAGGCCAGGGGACTCGTTCTTCTCAGATGAACCCTCCCCCCTCCAAGCTCCCTCTCCTTCCCATGGAGGGCGTCGGAGGACATCGACAGAAGTGGCGACCAGACGGCCAGGGCGTGCGGAGGTTCCTACGCCTTGGTTAGATGAGGACAAGAGTTGAAGCTCCCAAATGGTTGGTGCGAACTCGGCAAGCAAGGTATCTTCGAGGACGGTGCAATCTGGTGATTGGAGACATACACAATCCGTGGTGGTACTAGAGTAGTTCTAATGTGTTGTATCTCCCTTTGTAACCTCCGCTTGGTATGCCGAACTTAACCTTGTTTGGTGCTCATTGAGCAGTGTACGTTGTAACGATGTACCTTTCGCGCTTCTCGCGCATTTCGAATGAAAAAGTAGGTGGGGAATTCCCCCCCCCCCCCCCCCCGAATCGCTCGAAAAAAAAAGATACCAGATTCCTATGACTTGCGGTTGCCGACAATAATATGACATTAGGCCAGTCTCAATGGACCTTTCATTTGACATTTATTAGATGACACATCAGCAAAATAGGTGACATGGTAAGGTATTTAATATGAAAGAGGAGGGAAGCCTTTCATTAGGATGAAAGGGTAGTGACACTCTTTCCAAGTCAATGAAAGGAGAATGAAAGGTGCATTGAGACTCTTTTTCCTTTCATATGCAAAAAAAGTAGATCCCATTGGTACACATATGCAACAATTTAATGTCTCATTCAGTCTATGGAACTGTGAAATGAAAATGCATCTCTCAGTGCACTCTTTCATTCTCCTTTCATCAACTAAAAAGTTAATGTGTCATACTTAAAAAATATGAAATGAAAGACACCACTGAGAATGGCCTTAGACACGGTTATCTACCACTATTAACTTATTATTTGGCTAAGAAAAAGAACCGCCTAAAGAGTTCTCAAGGCTTAGAAATTACCACATTAATATGAAAAAAAATTACCAATCACTGTCATTTGAAAAAATTAGGCTAAAATGGGAGAGATTAGTTTTCAGTCGACTGAAATTTCGTTACCGCTCAGTCGAATTTTCATCATGTTGCAATAGATATTTTGTTATGTTCCAATAGATACTACGACATGTTGCATTGGTTTCTTCTATTCATTTTTCAATGTTGCAGTATGTTTCAATTAATGTCTCATGTTGCAATAGCTATTTCTGGATGTTGCAATAAGTATGTTAGCCTGTTGCAGTAGCTATATTTAAATGTTGTAATGTCAACTGAAATAAAGAAAAAGTTCAGTGGACTGAAAAATACTAAAAATGGACCAGGATATCCATGGCATGTTTTAAAGACTAATCACCGGTCTGCCTTCCCATGCTAATCATAGAAAAAACAAATGATCTAGCCACCACTGTCATTATAAAAACTTAATCCAAAATATCATCCACATATTTTTAAAAATTTTCATTATAAAAAATTAGCTCGAATTACCTATATGTATAAGTTTATATAAAAAAGAACCATCACATTTGGGCTATACCAACAATGCAAACGCAGAATAAAGTATTATAGGTAGATTGGTGATAGTAGCGCGGGCTAACCCACTAGTACTTTATGTATTCCATCGGGCAAATTGAGCACAGCTTGTTAGGTTCTTTGTGGTGGAACCAATGGCACGAGTGTTGCACTAGTACAGGTATTTATTCTTTTAGTGGGAGGCAACATTCCCTTCGACAACGAGACACTAGTGATGATTTTATGAATCTCAAAACCAGTCAGCCCAATTTTTCGAAGAACGCACAAATATGTTGAGTTTGCGTGTGTGTTTTCGTATAGAGCAACTCCAGCGATCTCCCAATCCCCCTTCTAATACCAAAAAAGTTGTGATATTAGGAGTTTGGGGAAGGAAAACTTGCTCCAGTAGTCTCCCAAAAACATCCTCACTTTTCCTTCCCTTCCCAAAAACAGATCTTCCCTCCCACTATAGTGGGAAGAGTAAATGGTCTTTTTTGCACAAAACTTCGGACATTTTGGATCGTGTCACTTAACCTCAGGTATTCTAGTTAAATTGTTTCATAAAACCCCACCCCTATAAACCTAGCTATGGATTCTCCTTTAATTTTTGGATATTACATGGTCGTGCATCCAACTAAATGATTTGGTTAATCCAACTGATTATAGAAATGTGGGGTATTACATGATCAAAGCACAAGGATATATTTCATTTGTCATATATTCATCGATATATTTAAAAAATGTGAGGTTTTGTGAAACAATATGACCATAAAACATGGGGTTAAGTGCCACAAGCAAAAATACATGTGGTTTCGTGAAACAAGAGCCATGAAACCCGGGGTTTTACGAAATTTACTCTAGTGGGAGCTTCTTCTCCCCCCTCCCAATACCATTTTTTGGCGGGTCCCACCATTTCCACTGATGCGCGCGCAGACTTCCTCATCTCACGCGCTTCTTCGCGCGCGCGTCGCCTTTCCCGCTCGTCCGCCGCCGCGCCCCACCAGCCCAACAACCGTCGATCCCCCGTCCCCTCCGTCGCACATGCCCTCGGAGGAGCCCGATGGCCTCACTGCGCCGTCTGTCCGCCCCTGCTGCGGTTGAGTGACCCGTTCCCAGATGTGCCGCACGTGGGAGGAGGGCCTCGACCCGCCATGGTTTCCGCCCGAGGTGCGTCCCCTCCAGCTTCTCATGGGCGTCGACCGCGCCTCCCGCTGGACGAGGGGATTGAGGCTCCTTTCCCAACTCCGGCTGTGCGAGCTCCTCCAACCTAGTCGTTCGATTCGCCGTCTCCGGTGAGTCCCCGACTGATTCCTCACATTGGAAATTTCCCTGCCAAACAGGGCACCCCCTTAACCCCTCGCTCCTCCTTTTTCTGCAGACGAGTCACCGGACCACTGTTTTCCCCACCACTGTCGAGCCGTCGTCCGCCTCCACGTTGAGTTCCAACCTCCGGCCCTCTTCCTCATCGACGTGTTCGCCTCCACAGCTTCACACCATCACCCTGAAGCTCGTGCACGCTTCATCTCCTTCCCGCGCCGTTCCAACTCGGTGGAACGCCACCGTGCCACAGCTCACCGTGCCGCCTCTCGTCGCCGACCCGCTCCGAGATCCCGCCGTCGTGCTCACGCCCTTGCCAGGTCCACCCTCTACTCGCCGTCATAGATCAGTCGCCGCCTTGTCGCGTTTACGCTTTGCCGCACCGGACCACGTGCCTTGTCGCATGCCGGTGTTTGCGCGCGCCATGGGAGAAGATAAGATGGGTCCCATGTGTAAGTGAGGAAAGAGAGAGAGAAGAAAAAGAGACCACATATGTCAGGTTATTGGGAGGGAGCTATTGGGAGACTGCTGGAGTTACAACTCCCAATATCCTGAAAATTCTATTAGAAGCCTCCTAAAGGTGATATTGGGAGGCAACTTATAGGGAGATTGCTGGAGTTGCTCAAGAGTGAGTACTCGTGTGTGTTTATGAGTGCCTAAACATTGTATTTCCAAAAGGAGAGAGAGAGAGAGAGAGAGAGAATGTATTCCACAGCTAGTTGGTACCATACAGGTACACATGATGAGGCTGACATGTGAGTTTAGTAAACTTATACTCAGCGTTAGGTTCAACTTCAGCCAGCCCTTGTCTCGCAATTCATCGTGCTAAACCCCAGGGAGTAGATTATCCCATCCCATGTCTGTCTAGGGGCGGAGCTCCCTTAAGTCCAGGGTATGCAAGGGAATACCCAGCTTCTGTGGAATAAAGTATATATATGTGTGTAACCTATTGCAATGCATGTTATATCCTAATAAAACAGCTATCCCAACAGCCTAAAGCCTAAGTGATTGAGCAATTTTTTTGCTTGGGAATACCCAGCCACCGGTTCTTGGCTCCGCCACTCTGAACACATCAGTGCAAATTCATGAATGGAATCAACTGACAAGCATACGACGGAATTTCTATCTGGATCGAACAAGGTGTTAGATTAACTATAAACCATTTGGATACAGCAGACCAACAAGTATCGCTTCTGAACACATCAGTGCAAATTCATGAAATGGAATCAACTGACAAGCACACGACGGAATTTCTATCTGGATCGAACAAGGTGTTAGATTAACTATAAACCATTTGGAAACAAGTTGAGCAGCGACAACACGCTACAAAAGTAGTGCAACAAAAGTGGAAACAAGTTCCAAGCATAGTATGTTCTCATTGTTCAACGTCGCTGGAAATGAAGACTGTAGCAAAGAACTATATGATGCATATTTAACTGTCCTCTAAAAATGTGCATACTTCCCTTTCTGCAATGCCCAAGAGCAGCTGAACCTAGTTGATGTAGTTAACGGCGGCTGATACACATAAAATGCAGATAAGAATCAGTCACATAATACCACGAGACAGAACAACAAATGTTTTTAATAAGAAAATCAAGCAAATAAGCTGGAATGGCGCACACCACGTAAAACTAGTTGTCTAGTTCAGATAAAACTAGCACTCTAGGAGGAAGGAATCTGGGAGAAATTGCGCACACAATTGTGAAAGGAAGCCACCAATGCAGACAAATTCCCCTTTTGCTATACCTGTTTGGTACCAACTGTTCAGGCACTTAGAACTCCAAAACAACATTTCCACAAGTATCATAATACATGCTGGAACTCCTAGGAATTTAATATGACTACAGTTAATTAGTTCAGCTGATAGAAGGAGCAGGACACCAATAATTGTTTGACTACAGTGTTATCGTGCTGACACTTTCGAAAGCATGGCAGGCACACTCATACATTTTTTAAGCAACTACCCATTCTCTGAATTATGAACTTACACGGCAGAGTTATTGAAAAGAATATGTAAATGCCTCTGTCAAGACGTATCACCTCTGATCCAGGCAAGATTCAAGCTTGAGAAGGATAATAGGGAGCCAAAACTAAGGAACTACTTCAAATTGCACTTGTATTGTCCCAAAGGTCATTATTTATCAATGGAGGGAGTATTATCTAGCTAAAGCCCATTGGCTAACATCAAAGTCTAGTTTGCAAAACATAACATATGATGTATCACTCGATAGATTGTGAATTCAACAATCACGGCATGTACAAACCATGTTAGTAACCCAAATTGTTTCATCAGGATCCACTATCATATCCTAAAGAGACTTATGGAATGGTAATTCGTAATGATTCTTGATTGTGCACACTACTCCTTTCAAAACTCAATAATCATGGAGATTCATAACAGAGTGCAACAACAAGTTGAGATTCTGAACACAGCCTGAACTGCCAACTAAGCTGGTGTAGCCGAGATGCTGTAGCGACTGCGCAATCCATCAATAGCTCGCTCCGCGGACTTGGCCATCTCAGGAACAGTCACCTTGCACACTAGCCACCACCAACAAAGTCAGAACACGGTAACTAGATGAAAAAACACATGGAATCGAAATAGATTTCAGAGCATGTCTCTTCATCTCAAGTACCCCGAGACGTAGAAGCCTGCACCTCAGCCACAAACTTCTTGTACGAGGTCTGCGATTCAAGGAAATCGCCAGAAATTCAGAATTTACAGACAAACTTGGCAGTTGAACAGTAACCGGATTGAGATTGATTAGAGCCACGACGAACAGGAATCCCAACGATCGGGGTCAGGGTAGGTACCTTCACCACCTCAGCGCGCTCGTTGATCTTATCGGCCATCTTCTGGTGCTCCTTGTCCGCCTCCTCCGCTGACTGCTGGCAGCCCTGCGTCTGCATCTGCACACATCACGGAGAACGGCGGGAGCAGATCATACCACATTCGCACATGGAGAAGACATCACGCCAGACAAGGAAGCGACTAAGCAAGGAGGGACGGGATGGAGGAGTCGGAGGCGTGAAATCACCTTGACGCGCTTGGCGATGCGGGAGTGGGAGGCCTCGAGGTCCCGGACGGAGGCGCCGTGGAGCGCGTCGAGGCGGCGCTTGAGGGAGTCGAGGTGGGACGCGGCGAGGCTCCGCAGGTCCCCGACGGTGGACATGCCCACGGGAGCGGCGAAGACGGGGGAGGCCGCGAGGGGGGAGGTCCTGGTCCTGGGCTTCGGCGGCGAGGACGAGGGGGCGAGAAAGCTGAGGTCGGCGGCTGGGGACGCGGTGCCGGCGGACGGCGACGAGCCGCCGGAGACGATGGAGACGGGGCTGGGCTTCGCCCTGGGCTTGGCCCTAGCCCGGGGCTTGGAGGCAGCTGCCCTCGCCTTCCTCATGGCTGCCTGCGGATGGAAGCGAAGCGAGGAAGATGAAATTCAAATTTCGAAAGGCAGGCGGTGGTACAGAGGAGCCAGCTTCCTTTTATAAAAAGGGGACGAGGACACGTGGCGGTACCCCGTTCAAGGCCAGGCCACTGACATATGGGACAGAAAGGGGGGAACGCGTCGCTGCCGCCCACGGCAAAAAGAATTCACCGTCCGCCACCCCCCCCCCCCCCCCCCCTCCGCGAGTGTGTGTGCTTCTTCCCCGACGAGCTCGCAGCGCAGCCGCCGACGCTATCGCCGGAGAATCCTTTAGCTGCGTGGGGTTTGTATCCCGAGATTCCTCTTCCTCCTCCGCCGGACATAGAGAAGGTTTGGGGGCGGCGGCAGCCCGGCGGTGGGTGGCGGCGTGGTGGTGCGGCGAGGCGGCAGGCAGGCGGTGGGCGGGGTCGGCGGCGGGGGCGTCGAGGCCCGACGAGTTAGCGTGGCGGCGGCGAGGTGACGGCGGTGGCTGGACGGGCGGCGGCGGGGAGAGCGGGCGGTGCGGCGAGGCGCCGCCGGCCGCCAGAGGAGGGTGCAGGCGGGGGCAGGGAGGGTGCGGCGGGCGGCGACGACGCCGGAAGGCGGCGGAGCAGCTGGGTTGGTCGGTTTGGTCGGCGGGGGTGGAGCCGGCGCGAGGAAGAAGAAAGCCGCGCCGGTCGTGCTCGCTGACTGGGGGTAGGCTACCGACGATTCCTGTCCGCCCAGGGCGACAGGGACGCCCCCCCCCCCCCCCCCCCCCCAGAAAGGGAGCGGCGTTCCAGAGGGACCCCCCAGAAAGGGAGCGGCGTTCCAGAGGGAGCACACATGTTTGCTTCAAAAAAAAAAAGAGAGTGAAATGCACCCCAGGTCCTTAAACTATTTGTCGATGGTCATCTAAGTCTATAAACTCTTAAAGTGTCCACCTGGATCCTTAAATTATTTTTTGATGGTCATTTAGGTCCACGAACTCTTTAGTGATCTACACGGGTCCATAAACTATTTATGTTGTGTCAATCAAGTCCATAAACTATTTATGTTGTGTCAATAATGAACTCTTAATATTTAGATGACATATTAGCATATAGACTTTTCACTTCTTTTTCTTTACCAAGCCTCTCACCCTCACCTGAAGCAATTATATATTGTCATCACATATCGTCAAAGTATCCGTCGCGATTGACGATGCAAGGGACCAGGCATTGGGATTCTCACTACAACATTACTCCGAAGGCATGGCATTGTTACTGTTGATGCACTCACCTTCACTGTTTCTCCTAACGCGAGGTCACTCTTAGAAGTAAGGTCACTCCCTTCATTCCATGGTTCGTAGAAATAGGGTCACTCTATAACTCCGCGGCTCACATCCACCTCATCCAGTGTCACATGTGGTAGTGCCAGCAATGGGTACATACTGCAACGGCGCGTGATGGTGAGAAAGAAAAAAAATGAAAGACCTACAGGTCATATATCTCCACGCGTCATGTCCAAATTGGATGTTTCTATCTCTCAAAAATAGACTTAGTTGACACAACATAAATAGTTTATGAACTCAGATGGCCATTTAAGAGTTTATGGACCTAAATGACCATCCGAAAATAGTTTAAAGACCCAAGTAGACACTTTAAGAGTTCATAAACCTAGATGACCATCCACCCAGTTTAATGATATAGGGTGCATTTTACTAAAAAAAAAATGTCTCGCGCCTGGGGAGTACACAGAAAATAGAACCACCACTCCTGGCAGACGGGACACACACACGGTACACGAGTAGCATCGGCCAAAAAGTTCTCTGCAGCGGAAACAAACAATGCAGAGGATCTAAACCCAGCACAGTATGAAGCAATTTCACCAGCAATAATATAGGATATATACACCAGACACCAGTATGCTCTCCAGAATTGTTACATGATGGGAAGAAGAGCACAGGACAGCATAAATCTCTTCCTACAAGCTACGGGATGGTAGTTACACAGGCTAAGGTAGCCCTAAATTACATATCAAGCAGTCAGGCAGAGCATGACAAAACCGGAGCCGTGGCGGGGCACGATGGGGGGGGGGGGGGGGGGGGGGGGGGGGGGGCAAACCCTCAGAACCTAAGCTCCAACATACTCGTGACGGTACATAGCTGTCACATTCGCCTCAGGGAATAAGATTGCAAGGTACAAAACTCTTGTTTGCATCGCTTCAGTCCTGTTTGAGGTGGAAGGAAGCTCCCAATCATATCCTAAACAGGTACCGCAGGTCTTCCATAGTTAGCCGGGTTGCATGGCCACCAGATTTATCTTCGCCAAAAGCAGAGTTTACCATGGCCCGCTTCTCCTCCTGTCAACAAAGGCAGGAAACTGGCCCGTAAGCAAAACATCAAGTTTTATCAATAATCAGTAATTAGTACGGTTTATTTCATGATAAGTATATATCAGAACCAAAAGTTTTACAAGGTCACCGAATCAAGCAGTTTAGTTCCCAAGGTAAAAGACGACGACGACGACAACAACAACAACAACAACAACAACATAGCCTTTTGTCCCAAGCAAGTCAGGGTAGGCTAGAGATGAAACCCATAAGAAACAATGACACAAGAACACCCAAACACAGTGCAAAACGAGTAAGAGGTAAACTGAGCAAGAAAGAAAGATCGGAAAGATCACGGTTCACGCACGTTGATTGCCAGTCTCCAAGCGCTCCTATCCACAGCTAACTCTTTGGAGATATTCCACTCCTTCAAGTCTCTCTTAACCGACTCATCCCAAGTCAAGCTAGGTCAACCTCTACCTCTCTTAATATTGTTGGCTCGCTTTAGAATCCCCTTATGCACCGGCGCCTCTGGAGGCCTCCGCTGGACATGTCCAAACCATCTCAGCCGATGTTACACCAATTTCTCCTCAATTGGTGCCACACCTACCTTATCCCGGATATCGTAATTCCGGATACGATCCCTTCTTGTATGCCCACAGAACCAACGCAACATACGCATCTCCGCTACACTCAGGAACATGTTGCCTTTTTGTAGGCCAACATTCAGCACCGTATAACATCGCTGGACGAATCGCCGTCCTATAGAACTTACCTTTCAGCTTTTGTGGCACCCTCTTGTCACAGAGTACGCCAGAAGCTTGACGCCATTTCAACCAGCCAGCTGAAATTCTATGCCTAACATCTTCATCGATGTCTCCGTCCTTCTGTAACATCGACCCTAAGTATCGAAAAGTATCCTTCTTGGCCACCACTTGCCCGTCAATGCTAACGCCTCCATCGTCGTGCCTAGTCACGCTAAACTCGCACCTCATGTACTCAGTCTTGGTCCTACTAAGTCTGAATCCCTTCGACTCTAGCGTGTGCCTCCACAACTCTAGCTTCGTATTAACCCCTGTCCTGCTATCATCAACTAGCACCACATCGTCAGCAAAGAGCATGCACCAAGGGATATCACCCTCCCAAGGTAAAAGACACTGTTGCAATAAGCCTGGTGAAATTGCTTCATGCTCTCTCATACACTGCCTGATTTAGAGTTCTATAAACAATTATTGCCCTAGTTCATTTCTTCGCAATGTGACATCGGAATTATTCAAGCAGGATTTTCTCACGAGCCAAAAAAAGCATCAAGTTTTTACATGATTATATAACAGATGTGACGAGTATGGTAATATCCTCATGTTCCAAAAAAAAAAAGACACATGATCCATTATTTGAAAAATAAAACCATGAATTGATAGTAAAAGTCAAGAAAAATGTATTACCTGCAGGGCTAAAATACGATCTTCTACTGTATCTTTAACGGTTAAGCGAGAAACAGTAACAGCACGAGTCTGTCCAATTCTGTGTGCTCTATCAACTGCCTGGTCCTCAGCATAAGGGTTCCACCAAAGATCGAGGAGAATGACATGGCAAGCAGCAACCATGTTAAGACCAAGATTACCTGCTTTCAGTGACATAATCATAACTCTAACCTGCAGAAGCAAAAGGTACTATTCAGTATAGATACCGGTGGATATCTGGAAATTGTAAGGGGTGGGAAAACAAACAAGGACCTCTGGGTCAGTGCTAAAATCTTTCACTGCTCTATCTCTTAAATTGAGTGACATCGTCCCGTCAAGTCTCCTGTACTGTATAAGATTGTTATTCAGTGAAAGCTCTAGCAAATCAAGCATGCCAGTCCACTGGGAGAAGACAATGGCTTTCACTGGGGCCACTCGACTTCGATTTGATTCCATAATATCACTGTCAGTAAGGGCATCTGTGTTAATGATTTTATTCAATATATCAATGGCTGCTTGTATCTTGGAGGAGATGAAGCTGCTTTGGCTGATTGAAGGTGACTCATCATCTGCTGATGAGTAACTTGCTTTTGCAGAACTGGATTTGCCAGAGATGCAAATCCTTAATGCTCCTGATGAAAATAATGATTCAAGGCTTAACGTTTTATTGCAATTAGGGGCAGGACACATATTCTCATCAGTCGTTATCCGCTCATGTACACATTGATAGCAGAAAACATGACCACAAATCGTCACAACGGCATCCTCAGGTGGGTCCTGCAAAAAAATGTAATTTAGTTGCAGGCATTAATCTCCTGCGTATCCGAGAAAAAAAATAAGGCAAAAGTAATGTTTATGTTAGTTACGTAAATTTCTAATAAAACGGAGCAAAGAGAAGTTTAATGAAGGCAGTGATCGTGGACGCATGCATGTCCATCAGATAAATGAAGGAAAGAACTATATTGGCAAAAATGGGTGCAAACTGGCCCAACTGTCCTCAGAAACTTAGACCTGATGCAAATATGAGTTTGAACTAGCCAAAAAATGAGTTCGAACTGGCCCAACCGTCCTCAGAAACTTAAACCTGAACAGAGCGACTACGTGTCATTGGACTCAAATATGAGTTGGCATCAGATATGCCCGACTCAGGCCAATATTTCTAATTATTTACAAGGGAACCCACCACTGAAGAGTGAATACCCAATAAATCTAATCAATCAGTTATATAGTAGCCCCTATGAGGCATGGCGGAGGGAGGGAGGGAGCGAACAAGGGAGGGAGAGTAATATTGCTTACAGTGCACACAGTACAAATTGCCGACCCTAGTTCCAGCTTCGCAAGCAAATCTATTACCATTTCCTTAGGTAGTTGCTTTGCCATTTCTATAGAACCATCGCCTCCGTGTTCTGACTCATTGCCCTTCACAAGAAGAGGGTGATCACAAGCCTGCCTAAGCCGCAACAACATTAGAAGGATGTTGGCATAGTTTTGTTTGAGTGTCCCAGCGGCAGCATAAACCTGAAATGGGCAGACAACACATCATACATACATTATCACATTTCACTTTCAAGATTTCCAATTGCCAAAAGGAACCACTGAACCAAAAGAGAAAACCATTATAGACTTTACTCTTTAGATTCAAAGGACAATTCTGAGAGTGAAAAAGAGAAAATCTGGCAAAAAGATATCTCAAAAAGTAACTATGGTATATGGCATCACTATTCCACGTATAATTGCTACAGGAAAAAAGGCAATAAGATTTGACACCAGAAAACAGCAAAAAAGCACAGCATAAGAAATTAACAAGACAAAGCAAGTTCAACTTGAAGAAGTAACCACCTTGAACTGCTGTCGAGAGCGTTCTTCCAGCGTCAAATAAAAAGACCGCTCCTCTTGTGAGAAATCGACCTTTTCCAGATTAATTGTCTTTGGAGGTAAATTTATGATTGGTTCTCCATTAATCAGAGTTTCTGAAACAAAGTATCATTCTATCATCAATAAAGATTTTAAACATTGTTAAGGTAAAACCAAAACCAAGTATGCATACACTCAAAGAAAGGAATTCTAACATTACATAGTGAAAATAGATAAGTTGATAATAAAACGATGTTTAATAAAATAGCAGGCAAAGTTCAGCTCTACAATATTTAAATACACAAGAAACAATATAACTTTCTACTATTTTCACCTAGGCTTAAAGAAACCATTTGGATTTTTATGAAGGGTCACTATACGAACTTTCAGAAAACATGTGATGCTGAATTTTTAACAAGACAGGTATAATCAGACGCAGCTAGATTCATGTAAGTAAACCTATTTTAATGTTTCTGTAGCAATGAACAATACTAAGAGCTGCAGTTAGACCTGCGTTGTTTGCAATGAGATGGACTAAATTCACATACATAACAAAGAAACAGAAGCATAGAGATGCACTTGTAATGGACATTTTTTTATCACCTTTAGTGCGCCGCAGGAGAACTATCTTCAAAACAGTTTGAAGTTTCTTATAGCCATGAATTGCATTTCTAGCAATTGGGTGCTTTATCATTGTACAAAATGAGCTATACGTGGAATATGGATCATATTTCAAGAAACGGAAATAGCTGTACAAATCATCAATTGCATTTTGAATAGGTGTTCCTGATAAGCACCATCTCTTTTTTGCTCTTAGTCCACAACAGGCTTTAGCCACTTGAGTTCGGAAATTTTTTATTGTCTGAGCTTCGTCAAGCACAACCCTAAACCATCGCACCCTTGCAATTGGACCACTGTCAAGGTCAAGGTCTGAGGCCTTAAGTTTCTTCTTCTTTTTCTTACCCTTGCTCTGTGCATTTGATGGTGGTTTCCTTTTATTACCAGCGGAAGTTTCTTCACCATTCTTTTGATCTGCGTCATCATCAGCATTCTGTTTAGGTACTTCATTGGTCACTATTGTGTATGTAGTCACAACAACATCATATTTGGCCAGTTCACTTGGATCTTTTGTTCTCGAACCACCATGGTAGACTAAAACAGACAATTTAGCACTTTCACTAACCTTGTCAGCCAATTCGTTAGCCCACTGCTTCATAACACTAGCTGGGCATACTACTAGAGTACCTGCAGCTGGCCTTGTCATGGACCGCATGGTGGAAGCAGATGATGTACATGCTTTAGCTTTCTTCTTGTGGTCAACTTTGCTTCCAGTCATATTATCTGGAACATTATTTGGTTGACCAAGACATGGTTCAACACTGCAAGTGCCAGAAGCTGTTGCCGATGAACTAGCCCCTAGGTCCTTGGGTTCATCATTCACAGTTTGTTCCCCCTCATCATCTTCATCGAGGTTCAGGGCTTCAGATTTCAAATGATCTGAATCAACAGACATGAATTTAGACTGCTCAACCCTCTGCTTTTGTATAAGAGCAATTGTAGAAACTGTCTTCCCAAGGCCCTGTTACAAGATAGCTGCTTGCCTGTTAGAAATATGCTAGAATAAGGTGCTGTAAAGAAGTTCATATATCAGAAACAACCTGATCATCTGCAAGAATTCCACCTGCACAATGCGAGCTATTTTCCTTTGAAACCATCCAAGCTAATGCCATTCTCTGTCAAGCATTAAATGCAAGGAACATGACATATCAAGTGTAGAGGAAACTTTACATGTATTAAAGAGTTTTATAAGATTCAGTGTACCTGATGCCTAAGCAGAGGTACTGTTAGCACACCCTCAGCCACATTATCTTCCCCCTTTTCCCGACTAATGTTCTGCATAACATATTTTGAAAGGCAATGTCATTCAGTGTAAAAACAAACTGATGGGTGATAGGTAAACAAGGTTCACCTAGATCACCTAGGTGTATAATTCCTATCGGGTAAATATATCCTAGATCGAGCAAAGCATATTTTCACAAATCAAATAACAAAAAATCTATAGGAATGCAAATATGCGCCCTGACTCATAATGGCAGATATGTTTAAAATGTGACGGAATCCATGAAAACAAAAGGCCCCAGATTTGTAAGATTGCCATGATTCTTTTCAATTAGAAAACTGATGGAAAAAAAAACATGTATTGGATCTACCTGCATAAGACTATGATGAAAGAACAATTATGGACGGTAGAACCGCTTTCAACTATTTGATGTTTGGTAAGCTACTCTTCTAAAACATGAAGCAATGGAGATATTGTTCCTTTTTCAACAAGCATAAAATATGGGAGTTAATAAAGCCACATGAGAAGAAAAAAAAAGGAGATCAACCATTAAACAATAAATTTGTTGAGCAATATAATCTGATTGTTCAAACAAAACAAGCAACGTTCCACAATTGCTTTTCTAGCACGCAGCGAAGACCCTTCATTCATTCTACCAATGGTGCAACATAAAAAATAGCCAATAAATCAAATTCAAGGATAAGCATTTGTATCTATAATCTTTTTCACAATCAACAGATTGGATGAATTTTGTTTATTTGAAAGATGTAATTTAGACGACAATGACACATGAGAAAATAACATGTGATTCTCTCAGACATCATCAGATGGAATCTCTTTACATGGTATTCATTTGGTAAGTGGGAAACTACCTATAATAGATCAAATCAAGTCAGAAATGGGATTTGCAAATCAGGTAGAAATTGCTAATGATGTACTTTTATTTCACAAAGCGCAAAGGTTATAATCTGTTGTATAAAAATTTCCACCGGATTAAGTCTGTTAGATAGTTGGTATGAGCATACACATCTCAAATAGACCAAAGATGCCATACCAGCAGGGCTTCTTGATATACGGCTCTCTCATCAGAATCCAAAAATCTATTTTCTGGATTCAGGCGACCTTGTGCATCAATGCCATTAACACCTTCGCTGTTAGAATTGTTTGCTCCAAAAGATGAAGGTAGTACCCGGTTTGAACTGGAAGCTCCATATATCATAACATCGTCTACAAATTTTAAGCAGGAAAAATGTTAATCATCCTACAAAGAACATCTACCAGTTTCGAATATATGTAAACGGTCAAACTAGAAACACTGAGGCTAGCTGTACGCACCATCATCCCCCTCTTTCTGGGTGTTATTCGCAGACAAATTTTGGCTTGCCATCCTTGAAGATGAAGGATGCAAATTTCCATTGGTAATATCTGTTGTTATTCGCTTTTCAACCAAGCTTTCTGAATTTCTATGCGCAAAATGTGGCGGAAACTTGCGTGTCTCACTTGCAACATTTGGATGCACGGACTTTGCTGTGTTGCCATTCTTTGACAAATATGGTGGAAGGACCCTCTTGTTATTCTCATCTGCATCTGTTATAATTTTTTTGTGATGTTCCCCTACGCCATTAAATCCGTTAGAAGCAGGGACACCCCTTGCAGAATCATGACGCATACCCATGTAAGAACTTGAATGGGGCTGCATCCTTTCCCCCAAACCAAATGCGTCACGGGAACTCTTGGGAAATCTACCATTTGTAAAGGAGGGTGGCAAATTCCTGTATTGATCATTACTATTTTCAGCAGCCCTAGATGAGGATGAGGAAGGAGTGCTCGTCAGCCAATCTTCATCCTGAAACACAATTGGATGCCCTTCACCATTTTGTCTCGCTGTTGAAGGACCGGGCTGCTGATCAACACCACCAATTGGCTCCTCCAAGTCAATGTCAGCATCACTGTCCGAACTCAAGTCAATGACAGTGTTACTCATATTGCCAGCTGGTGCACTGTGTATGCCTTCTCAGGACACAGTTCTTCTTTCAGAAGATGACAAACTACATACAAACCGACGGGTTTGAACCCCTTCCTAACTTCTGCGGATAACTGGCAAGCTAAACAGACGAAGCATACCGCATATATCTACTCGCAATTATAAGTCATCCTCACAGTGGAAGTTAACCTGCAAGCAGTTGAAACGGTGTAAGCTTAATCCATATAAGACCAAAATAATGAGGAATAAATAATCACCAAACTTATATCGCAAAATTTAAGAGGACGACGTTCACTAGAACGCTTCTGCAAGCAACATAGCTGTAAACAAGGTAACGCCCTGGATTTACGGGTTGACAAAAAAAGGCTATGCTGACAAGGACGCAGGAGCAATGCAATCCGTCTACCATGGTTAGCTAGCCAACGCCCGCCATGGTTGGCGGGAACAGCAGGCCAGCTTGGCCACAAGTAGCAGTTTCCTTTGAGGCATCCTATTACACTTCTCATACGCAATTCAAGACCTGGATACTATTTTACCCGCATGGATATTTATCATGAACTCTCCTTCCGTGTATGCCCACGGTGCCGTGCACGTGCAAACACAGGCAACGGCTGGGTTTTCACAAACTACCATAAAGCTTGCTTATGCTGTAGCCGTTTCTTGCGTAACATCTAGCTTGTCCGGCTAGTGATACATACTAAGATTCAAATCATGGATCCCACAAAAATGGGCATTCCATGATCAGCAGAAACCATAATCTCGCAGCAGGAGCCAGGAGCCCCCCCCCCCCCCCCCCCCCCCCCCCAGCTCCACGGGATCAGCCAGCCAATCCACTGCCTCAAGAACGACACGAAATCCCCATTTCTTCTGGAGAATAAACAGTAACCGGAGACCTGGATTGCTCCGTCGCGAGCGAGCTCTACGGAGGCAACCAATGCCGATCTTCCGCGCCGAAGAAGAGAAACCCTAATCGAGTCGTGCCGCAGCCGTACCGACGGGCTGGATTAGCCGGTAGAGCCCCCGCGCAGCAGATGAATCCGCCGCAGCAACGGGGAGCAGGGTGGGGAAAGATTTGGGGGCTTGATGAAGAGCTGACGAACGAGGACTCACCGACGAGAGGAGAAGGGAGCCGACCCGCCCCCGGACGGGCTGGGTGGATCTCCGCTCCCGAGGGAGTCGAGGCGAGGCGAGGCGCGGCGCTGCGGCGGAGGATCCGGCGGCGACGACGCGGTCGGAGACGACGAGGTGGGGGGACAAGTCTCCGTGGGTTTGGGCTTGGGCGAAGGGCAGGGCGAAATGGCAGTGCCAGTCAGTCAGTCTCGCTCTTGGCCGACCGGTCGGTGTGTTGCGCCCGATGCCACCGCGCCTCCCTCACCTGCGCCAACATTCCATTGCAGTGCGTCACTAGTTCGGGTTTGCTTGGTCGCACGCCACCGTTTACCAAGCCAAACATTCGGCAGCCACAGAGGAAAAGATGTGTGCTTAGATTCTGCTTAACTCGTACGGCCGTCATCAGTTCTCTTCACTGCTTGGCCTACTGTGCTGTGGCGAGTGTGGCGCCGATTTCGGCCGCCACACTCTGTGGCGAAGCCGGCCATAGCGTGGCGACCCGCGGCCGGCAACCAAGCAGACCCTTCCTGTCTTACCGCCGGTAAATGAGGCAGGTGCCCATTTTTTGTTTTTTGTTGAATGTTCATACATTATCGTGTCAAAGTGTAAAAAAAAAAGTTGCTCTTCCGTTCTTTTAAGGTTGGTTACCTTAAATTTGAGCCCCATTCGAGAAAAAAAAAATAGAATGGTGGGGGAGTACACACGTGAAGCCCCCATTGAATAAAGAAACTTCGTTTAGGTTGATTGCAATGGATTAGTGCTATGACTCACTTCGTTTTTGATTGCGACTAAAAATTTTGATCTCACTTGAAAACAAAAGCCAAGAGGTAGAATGATCAGTCACCTGACTCGCCATGTTGTCAAGAAGCTTCTCGGTCAAAAATTCTTCCAAGTTGTTTCACCATTGAGTAGATCAACGGTCTCAAGACAATGAGTGTAGAATAAGTCATCAGACGCCTCAAGGCATATGAAGAGCGAAATATGTGTATGTTACGGTAACGATGCGGATCATCACTTGTTGACCAGAGCGAAGTGGAGATTTAAGGAGCAGAAATTAAGTTGGTAAACATTGTAAGAAGTTTGGCATTATTGCAAAGTTGAGGTGTTTTAAGTGTCAAAACTTCGGACATTATTCTTAAGACTGTCATTGAGAGAAGAAAGAGGACAAGGCCTTTGCTTATAGAGAAGCAAGGCTGCGAGAAGATGACACTCGGCACATGACAAATGCTTGTTTGATGTGAACATTGGTCGAGTATGAAGACTTGACTATTGAGCATTGAGAAGGTGTGGTCATTGTCCTGTGCCAGGTGTCACAATGTGGTTAGTTTTGTCTATATCATGAAAAGGTATATAGTATAGGATATCGAATGTGTGTAGTCTTCATAAGGTGCAAAAAAAGGTGAGTTCCAGTATACATGTCTGAGATTGGAAGTGCATCCAACAAAAGGTCTGGTTGCTTGAAGATAAGGGTCTGAATATTTTGAGACTATGAATTAATGGGGAGATGGTTGAAAATTTAATTCGTATTCTTAGCATGGAAAGATCGTATATAATTTTTTTTTCTTTTTGGCACGGAAAAGGTCATATATAATTTTGACTACTATATTGTGCATCATGCATGATCCAGTTGGAACTTGACGCTTGAAGCATGAGTAAGAATAGTGAAGGGAATGAAGAACACTTGCCTTTGATCAATACAATTATACAACGTTCTAGAAAAAAAAAATACAATTATACAACCAACAGACGGCTAGATGATCAAGTGGAAGTTACAGTGTGCACGTACTGCAGGTAGAAACCTCATGAAGTTGCTCGCTATTAGAATTTAGAATCACTCCAATATGACTAACTATGCACATATACGACGGTTGTTAAGTCCTATATATGGATTCAGACATATTATTGGCTACTCATCTTGATTTCTCTCGTTTTTAGTTAGAGGTAGCCAGTAATAGTATTTTTCCCAATCACGCAGAGAAACAAAAGGGAGGAGATAGAAACGACCGGAAAAAGCACAAAACCGTTGCAATGAACTTGCTCCAGGCCCCCAGTGGATATCACGATCCCTTCTCAGGCCTATAAATAGCAGAGCATGGTAGCAGCAGCCTGCACACACACACACACACACACACACATTGCACAAAGCAGAGCCAGCCATGAACTACGCGAAGGTGAGCTCGTTCTCGGGGCTGGAGGCGGCGGAGCGAGCAGTCCCCGCCGGCGCCGTGGTGGCCGTGACGATCTGCGACTCGCTGCCGGACGGCGAGGCGCTGGCCGTGCTCAACCGCGTCCGCCTGCTCGGCTGGGTGCTCACCAATCCGGCGCGGCTGCAGGGCAAGGTCGAGCGCGCCAACGCGGCGGCGCAGGCGGCCGCCGCGCTCCGCGGCGTCGCCTTGGGCGCGTGCCAGACGAGTCCGGCGAGCCGCCGCGACGCCGGCCGCCCTGTTGGCCAAGCATGATCATCGATCAGTCATCATCAGCTTGTTAGAACATTCATCGAGTTCGTGAGTCTGATTGTCATACCATGCATCGTCCTCCTTAAATCGTGTTGCCAATGGTGCTTCATATTGAGTGAGTGAGTGAGTGAGTCCGTGGGTCTGTACTTCCTTCTTCTTGTTTTTATATGAGAAATGGTGCGAATTTCGTCTTGCACGGATTAACTAAATCCGTCTACTGATTGCCATGTCTTTCGAAAGAGAGAAGGAATTGGTAACGTTTGGGTTGGAACATGTGGAATAATTAATCTCTTTCATCTACTAATTACTTCTGATTCTAATAAGCTTGTGCCAACGGAAAAGTGAAAAAAAAAAAAAAAGAGCTGTCGAGATTGACTGGAGTTCAGTGGAACTCGAGCTTGGAGCCAACCAACTGCCATGCTACAAGACTGAAGACAGAGATTTGGGTCTAAGAATTTCAGATTCTTATTGTGGCGGCTTGGTCAATTTGGTGTCATCGTAATAAGAGTATCGTTTCCATGGTGGAGTTTTTTCTTTTCTTTCTATTAACTGAGGGAAGCAACATTTTTAGGAATAACAAAAGCTGTGTCTTTGAGGGCCAAGCAGAGCACTAAATCTCTCATCACCAACATTAGTATATAATGTTCATATTAAGTCTTATTTTGGTCATCTCTTTTTTTAAAAAAAAAGAAAAAGAAAAACAGGGGCTCTCCTGTTGGGTATATAAACAACAACAACAACAACAACAACAACAAAAGGAAAACCCCTAGAATAATGCATTGAAATTAATCAGTTTGAGTCACTTCGGAGACATTTGATAAAGTTTGAACGATATGGAGAAGATTAGCATGCAAGGAGACACGCACAAAAGTAGGAATTGATGATCAGTTAGAAGTCCCATCCAAAGGCAAACAAAAACGGAAGCCTCAAAAAGCTAGCGTCCAGCAGGATTCCCAGTCCGACCGTTAAGATGACGTATAGCCGAGCGACGCTACTGGTAGTTTGGCAGCTGGTGAAACTAGAGAAACAAAAGATGACTTTCAGCAAGCTTAATGGTTGCTCCAACTTCCGACCGTTCCGATTTT
>RWGY01000525.1:0-12355 GCA_007726485.1 Eragrostis curvula
AAACAAATGCTCATAGTACAAATATTCATGTGGCAATGTTGCTTCCCGTACAATGATGGAGGGTCATCTGTTATTCCATCTAGTGCATCCATTCACTATCGCAATGTTTAATATATTGTTCAAAATAACATGAGCTAACAATAGATCACTTGTGCAGGTCAACAGCTGAATCAGCTAAAGTACAGAAATAGCTGCAAGTCACTAAAAAAAAGGTCAATTTAATCTCTCAAAATGGTAACAACATGGATATACTAAAATGTGACATTAGCTGGGACTTCAGAATTTAGTTTGTATATGAGCTTGCCTATTCATCCTTCCTTATAAGATACCAAGGCAATACATCACGTTTGATTCTTTAGAAGATTTTAGTAGACCTCACAAATATCTTGTCAGCAAGTAGCTGGACTACTTTATGTTCTCTTGTCATTTCTCTGCGGCGTCTACAGGGTGTAGCTAGCTAGGACAAACTGACTGGCACAAAGGAAAAACTAAAGAAACTAAACAACTTGAAACATCCAAAACCAACAAGAAGCAGCAAGGATACTAATCAAAAGGAGGTAATGGTACGGAAGCATAACAGAGCACATGCAGAGCAATGGAACGAATTAATGTAATGGTCCGCCATTGTATATTGCTGAACTAGTTACTACTACCAAGCACAGGCCCGATTAGATGCCAAAATACATTGAACAAGTGACAGATAATACATATCAAAGTTCCCCTCGACCGTACCTTCCGGCACAAACCAAATGACAGGATCCAGAGGGTCTACCGTCACATGGCACAGCAAATCCTCCAGAAAGCTTCTCCTCTGTTAACAAACTGTACCTCCGACAGCCGTCCGACCAACGTCTGCACAGCTGTGATCAGGGAGTGGAACACCGTATTTTAGCAAAGACAAACAACCCCCAAGATCTCCCCTAATTGCAGTACAACCACAGAAAAAAAAAATCACAGGGACACGCCAACCAAACCTTCTCCCAACTCTAAAGATATGATGAGCACTTGCTTGGGATATACACTCCCCTGTGGATTCCAGCTCATAGGCTCACCGAGAGAGACCTCGAAGACCCAAAATCTACTCGGTTAACTAGCATTACAGGTCCCCAGTAAATTCTCAAAGATCCATGCCCACTGTGCTACTCTAGTACCTCATCAAGTAGTATATTAGTTTTCTATTTTGTTTGATTAACTTGAGACCATAACTACCAAACTCTTAGTGGTAGGCAGCAGCGGCCCGCTAAGCTGCTTCCTGATGATTGCAGTCCTTTGAGATTTCACTATCCTCATAGCTAAGCCAGTTGCCTCTCTGTCTTTATGTTAACCAACGAATTAGTTATCAAGAAGTTCTCTGCATCCAGTGGCGCACTGTGCCCAAGAAAAGCAAGATACAAGTTTTTCATTACCAGAACATACAGTGGCAATTGACCCAACAACGTTTCCCAATCTGGTTTGAGCACAAAATATAGTAAATATATTTTGAAATTCCATATTTGAAGGGAGATAAATAACAAAGACCTGATGATTGGCGTTACATATATTTTGCACTATAGTTTCTGCCCAATAATGGACATTTAGTTTTCTGAGCGTCCAGTTTTGCCAGTCTTCATGGTACCAAAAGGGTAAGGCCTGATGGTCGTATTGACTTAAATGGTTGATAGTCACTATAACTCCTTCAAGAACTTCTTGTCTCATGTATTAAAATTCAGTACCAGGGTGAAGCATCACACAATGCTCAGGGTGGCGCACCACAGATAACACACCGTAAAAGATGTTCTTTGATGAGTTTATGCAAAATATTATATTGTATACTTAGCTATCATTTCGACTTGCATAAAACTATGTACGTGTGTTAGTGCTTATTGAAATTAGGAGAATTTATAGCAACTAATTCGCAAACACACACATATAGGATTAACCGATTAAGCAGTCATATAAGCCAGGTTAGAACTATATCAATCTTCACATGCAAAGTATAGCAAAATATTGCATGGATGACATGAGACAAATGACAATGATAATCCAGATAAAACTTATGTAACAGATATTACCCTTTTTGCAAGCATGGCATGTCAATAAAACCAACAAACTCAGAAAAAAAATGTTTAGCAAAGCTCTAGGTAATGTATTTTGTGAATCTTAGAATAAAACCAGTTGTATCATATCTTAATCATATAGGCTCAATTTCTAGTCCCTTAAATAAAACTAGCATAATTACCGATATTGGCTCGGATCGATCAAGTAATGTTTTACATTAAAAATTCTCCAAATTTCTCATATATTTGTGTACAACATGAGCATAATGCAGACCATAATCGACATGTTTAATGCTGAAATTTCTCCTATGATACAAAAACAATAAATCATTCAATTGATTCTTGAACCACCAGTGTGATATTGTATTTCTTCTATTTGATTACATACTCCCTCCGTTTTTAATTATATGACGCCGTTGACTTTTTTGTTGAACTTTGACCAACAATATATGTGAAAATAATTAGTTGCTTAACGTAAAATGTATATTGTTGGATCTATCATCAAAATCACTTTAAGATTAACTTATACATTTAGCTATTTGCATAAATATTTATGAATTAGACGAATAGTCAAAGTAACGAAAAAAGTTAACGGTGTCATATAATTAAAAACGGAGGGAGTAGTACATTGCAATATCCTATCCAGCCATGATAATCTATGAGCTGAATAAATGCCTGCGCATCAGATTCTCTATACTTAACCACAACAAAAAGTTTCCAATTCAGAAAACAAAATCACAAAACTAACAATGAAATTTTATCAATTAACATATTACATTGCTTTATCATTGGGAAAGCTTTAAATGATAATGTTTGAATATCAATCATTATGAAATTATAATATAATACATATAGAGATTTTCAATGCTCGTTTCCTCACTTTTAAGTATATATCCTCCTGCTTCTTTTGATAATGGAATAAAATTCCGGCCTTTTGCACATGTATCCTGCTTGGCATTCAAGTTTAACATTACTCAGTAATGACATGGAATAAATGCACAGAAGTCATTACAAATTATTAGAAATAATGGTTCTGAATTCTATTTTTCATGTTTGTTGTACATCTCATAAACCATTTCTCCAGAACAAGAAAGTCTGAACTAACCCAAATAAACATGCTAGCATGGAAATACATGATTCATATCTCTCGTGTCAGATGCAACTGCAAGCACAATGATCTTGACATTCATCCAATAGTTCAAGCCATCTAATGCCCTTCACACCTCTGCTCTAAAGTGTAAGATCTAAGATCACAAATATAACATGGAGAGGTGTGCTAATACGGTGGGCTAATGAAAAATACTGAGCATGTTAGTTACATCACTGATAATTTTCACCTATCCTCCTTATCATGGCAGGTTTCACCAGATTAAGGGAATTATCACCTTCAAACTATTTCATATGAACAGGATCAGGAAACAATAGGTCAGAATGCACCCCGTAGGCATTTTATGAATAGCCTAATGGAACATATAAGCCATTTAAGAGGACGAACAGTCCAGATATATGGAGATGTACACAGAAGGTAAATGAAGTAGAAATATCTACGAAATCTGATAGCAACTTATCTACATGACACTGCTTGATGGAAGAACTGGTGAAGAAAAGATTGACAATGATTCTGTCTTGTCTTGCACTAAAAACAATGCAAGAGGTGGGAATGGGTGAGGACCATATTATTGCTGTAGAAAAGCTGATGGCAGAGGCATATTCAGAGCTAAAAATGGAGGGATTATAGCTTTGACTAAAGCCTAGTGGATATGCCATTTTGAACAGCACTGTAGCAGTCTATCAGAGCAAATGAAGCTTTATCTAATTAGAAATGAATTAAAATTATCTTGCGATAACAAGGATCGAATCCAATGAGTCAAGGAAATGCAAGTAAAAGCAAGTGTGATTGAATATGGTGTAGTAACACAACAGTCTCCATGTTGAAAGTTTCAGTTTGAAAATACCAGTTACCAGTGGCGGAGCCAGACCAAAACCCAAGCAGGGGCCAGTTTCCACACCAGTCACTGAAAACCCATTGGAATGCTCTACATCAGTTTTAAGAGAGCAGAGAAGGCGATTGAGGCATGTGAGACTGATACATTTGCTAAGCCGTTTCTTGTTCATTCATGCATGTATAGGGGAAAAATTGATCTGTCAATTAAGGCTAGTACTGATTGTAAGTATGCAAGGTGCAGAAATTTGCATGGGGAGGGGGGGGGGGGGGGGGGGGGGGGGGGGGGGGGGGGGGGGGGGGGGGGGGGGGGGGGGGGGGGGGGGGGGGGGGGGGGGGGGGGGGGGGGGGGGGGGGGGGGGGGGGGGGGGGGGGGGGGGGGGGGGGGGGGGGGGGGGGGGGGGGGGGGGGGGGGGGGGGCAGGGCCCCGGCTGGCCCTCTCCTGGCTCCGCCAGTGCCAGTTACCATGTTCGGCTCATGCTTTTATTGACCTTAATCATACGGGTTCTTCGTGTTGCTAATAGTAGATATCTTCAGCGTCCACAAGGTTGAAGTACGTCACTTAGAAGAGAAGTGTCTAGTTACTTATATCTGGTATGGAACAACTAGAGAAAGTCATCTCGCTGATAACATATAGAAACTACGAAGTCACTATAGGTTCTTGAAGAGTGGTATCTTCGGTGTTCAGACTTGTCACTGATAAGAAATATGCCCCCCACACCCCCAACCAACGTGCACACACAACAAAACTGAATCCGTTTTGCATAAGCTCTACCATAACAATTGAAAATCACAGAACAGAAGCTTATCCACATAGGACTATCCTGCAAAAAATTGATGAATAAAGCTAAATTCAACGCATATGATTTTCACAACTAGTATATCAGGTCGTTTTATTCAAACAAATAAGTATTAACAGATTAGGTAAACTTATAGCAAAGCATCTGCTGAACACGTGCCTCGATCGCACACGGACAGTGAAGCTTTAATCTGATTTTAACGCATATGATTTTTACAAACTACTACTCTAGAGGGTGAGGACAATGAGCTTTACTTTGATAGTCGCTTTAATATAGCTCTTCGAATGGATCGGGGTATTTTCATGGTGGCGTGCCATGGATTCATGCTGAACAAAGTATCAAAGCAATGTCGTACGTTACCGTAATTTTTTATAGTTCAAACAGTGCTAATTGCATCGGACCAGACCAGTCATAGCTATTCAATAATACCAACAAGAACATGGGAAACAGTATCAAACACAATGTAGTCCACTCAGTCTGCACTAGCCAGATTTGCAATTGCGTGGTGGAAACACCACAAGGGACGGATACATAACAACTGTTATAAGCGCTGTCAGTGGTCAGGGTCCTCAGGGAAATTTGGTGTGCAATGTACATGGTGCACCACGATGCCTAACCAGACCGCACCAAACCCGCAATCCTACTGTGTATTGTTACACCGAGGCACATTTTGATTTGACTCAACGCGAATTTGGCCCTAATTTCGGCGACCCCGGTCCTCCCATTTCTCGGCCGCTCCGCCCACCGCCGCAGCCTGCAGCAACCGGCATAAAAAAGGACCGATCGACGGAGGGAAGTGGCTACAGCGGCGCTAGGACGGGGCGCGGGGGCCATGGTTGGGGAGGAATCCGGCGAATCCAAGCGGACGGAGACAAAACTGCGGACGGGGAAGCGAACAAAAATCCAGGCGGGGAGGAATGGGGGAGGGGAGCGATGTACCGGCGCTTCCGAGGATCGTGGATCTTGTCGCGGCCCGCTTCCGGTTGTCACCATCTGCGTCCCGCCTCGCCGCCCCCGTACGCGCCGCGCCCGCGCCCCTCCTCCTTCCCTCCCAATCATTCGCGGTCGCCGTCGCAATCGGCTCCCGTGTTTTCGCCGTGGGGTTGGAGGGTTTGAATGGAGGATGGGGGGGAGGCGGGGAGCAAGACACTGGGTGCTGTTTGGATGGATGTAGGTTTGGGAAATGGAAATGAGATGGGAAATGACAGATTGGGTTGGGGATGGGGTTATGAATTTTACATCCCAATCCATGTTCGGATGCACCAATTGAGGATATGGAAATAAGGCATGGGCCCACGTAATATTTTACACCAGCAGCCTTCGTTGCCGGCCGGATTTGACGGGAACTTTCCAGCGTTTCTCTGTTCTCTCTCCCTTCCCTTGCGATAGACAGAACAAAATAGCAGCCAAATCCAAATCGGTTCCGGATGTGCAGACCATGGTGATGCGCTTGGTCCGCAGCTCGCTCTGCGGGAGGCAAATCTTGGGACCAAGGCACCGGCAGAGCACAAGAAGCTCTAGGATTCCTCTGCGTCAGTGAGTTTCGTTGGGGACTGCACGCTGTAAACTCGCGGAGAAGAAGAAGCAGCGAGATGACAGAGCGGAGGGAGAAGCGCGGCACCGGTGGCCGGCGAGCTCGTAGCGGCGGGCTATCGATCGGTCATCTCTCCCACCATGTCCATCGTTCATTTCCCTGCTCAACCCACCTCCCCATCGGGTTTGAACCAGCGGGAAATGAGGGTCTCATTTCCCTTCCCTAACCCACTTCATTTCCTAACCCGAAATCCAATCAATGGATTAGACATATCCCACATCTCATTTCCCTAACCCATGCATCATTTCCAGGAATCCAAACAGCACCTGGGTGCAGCGGGGCCGGCAGGTCTCGACGCGCCGGAAAAGGTTTTTGTTAAATTATCGGCAGAACTACCGCACGTAGAACTGGACGAATTAAAAAAAGTAAAACTGAAATAGAGGAGATGAAATTTTTTATTGTGAAATTTTGGTGTCAGGAGGTCTCCTCAACTATTTATAAAAGAGAGAACCTTAACTTCGTGTTGGGCCTGGATTCGATAAAGCTACCTACATAGACGAGGACATCTTTTTCTAGAAGATAGGCCTGGCCTAATAAGAATTTTACAACACTCTTCTTTAGACTCTTTATCGTGATAAATATGTCTCATAAAACTTTTAAAAATTCAGTGGAAAAAATGGAGAAAAAAACACATATTACCACCATTTAGAGCATCTCCAAGAGACTATGTAAAATAATATCAATCGGTAAATATAGCAAAAATGAAGTAAAAACGAGATCCAACAGACTTTCTTCTCTTCCTCGCTATTCCATCTCGCTTGGTATTCCGTCGCCCTCGCTGGCCATCTTTGGCCAGGTCGCGCGACTCGCCATCCCTTCCCCCGTGCGCGCACTCCTCCCTTCCTCCGCGCGCAGACTCCTCCGGTGCGGCTGCTGAACCTGCGGGGCGCGCGGAGGCCGTGGGGCCGCGGCAAAACGCAGCCGGAGAGGGTCGCCGAGGTGAAACGTGTGGCGGAGGAGGTGGTCGAACTGGTAGATGTGGATGCCCCGCGAGACGGCGGCGAGGAAGTGGCTCGAGTTGTGCACGAGCAATGTTGCTGCAAACCTGCGAGGACGAAGGCAGCGGAGGCCATGGACTCGACGCTGGCGAGGAGCTTTGGCGGCGTCCCTGTTTTTTTTTCCCTTCGTTTTCTTCCTCCGTTCACAAGAAACTGAATGGAGAGACCCATCAGAATAACGAATTGGACCCGGATGGAGGTGACCGGATGTTTTAATTTTCCAATTAATTGATGGCTATGTGTAGTATCGCCAGGTGACGATCGTAGCACGAAGCAGGCATCACGCCCCACCGTGGCATTGCTAGCTGCTACGCAGGACGGCGCAGCTCACCATTGATCTCCAGTTCGCCACGGCCGGTGCTGGTCCTTAGCCGCGTTCTTGCAGAGTTGCTGGCTTCTCTCCCTGGCACTTTATTTCTACTACTCCTGCGTACGCAGACGACTTGGATGCGCGAGCGCCGGTCACCGTGGAGAAGCAGGCCGAAGAAGAAGAAGAAGAAAGGATTAAGAGAGGCTGTTGGGTTCCATCAAGTTTTTGCTAGCTATTTCGATTTCGTTTTACATGATAGCTAAATCAGGATTTTGGCTATTCATTTTTACCGAGTCTCTTGGAGATGCTCTTATATTGCACATATTGCTTCGTTAAAAATATTAATGAGAAAATTCATGTGAAAAACTTATAAGGAAAAAAGTACAATGTTTTAATGTTCATGATTAATGCTTATCAATCTGCATGACTGATATGAATTATCTTCGGGATAACTCACTTAATTCGGAATGTGATGTACTTAGGGAAGTTCTCCCCCTGTTCCAAGCACTTCTCTAAGTCTTCTCATGCCAATATCACGCCGACACTTTTCAAGAGTGCGGGAAGGTAATGCCTTTGTGAACATATCTGCAAGATTGTCACAAGATCGGACATGTGTTACTAAAATCTCTCCCTGCTCTTGCATTTTATGCGTGTGGAAGAATTTAGGTAACATATGTTTTGTCCTATTTAACTTTACGTATCCCGATTGTATTTGTGCAATACAAGCTTTATTTCTTCATAGATAATTGTAGGGGATGGAGTATACGCCACTCCACAAGTCTTCATTATATGGCTTGTCATCCTCCTGAGCCAGGCGCACTCCTTTGCAGCTTCAAATAATGCGATGATCTCTAATAATTTGTCGATGTAGCAACCCAATGTTTGCTTCGTTGACTTCCACGAAATTGCAGTTCCTCCAAATAAAACACATATCCCGTCTGATATATTGATTTATGTGGATCGGATAAATATCCAGCATCAACATAACTCACAAGGGTTAATTCTCCATTCTTCTTGAAAATAATCCAAAGTCTTCAGTTCCTCTCAAATATCGGAGAATTTGCTTAATGCCGTTCCAATGCCTCCGAGTTGGCGCTAAGCTATATCTTGCGAGTAGATTAACAGCAAAAGCTATATCGGGTCTTGTACCATTCGCAAGGTACATCAAGCACCGATGGCACTTAGATATGGATATTGAGGTCCCAATAATTCCTCATCTTCCTGCTTTGGTCTAAAAGAATCTTCATCTATATCAAGTGATCTCACCACCATAGGTGATCGGAGTGGTGCATATTAAATCTCTCTAATACCTTCTTGGTATAGTTTGATTGATGCAAGAGTACCCCTTCGGGAGTATGTTCAAGTTGCAAACCTAAACAATATGTAGTCTTGCCCAAGTCTTTCATTTCAAATTCAGTCTTCAAGTAAGAGCAAGTTTCTTCAATTTCATTGGTAGTACCAATGATGTTCAAGTCATCAACATCAACAGAGATTATACAAAAGCCTTTCTCTGATTTCTTTATGAATACACAAGGACAATCTTCATTCTTCACAAATCCCTTTTCCAAGAGAAATGTACTCAGCTTGTTGTACCACATTCTTCCTGATTGTTTCAAACCATATAGTGACTTCTGTAATTTGACACTATATAATTTGCGGTCATCTTCATTTGGGATTTTTATACATTCTGGAAATTTCATATCGATTTCTGTATCTAATGTTCCATATAGATATGCTGTGACCACATCCATAAGTCGCATCTGCAAATTCATATTCACAGCCATTGAGATGAAATACCGGAATATAATTCCATCCATTACGGAGAGTAGGTTTCTTCGTAGTCAATGCCAGGTCTCTGCGTGAAACCTTGAGCTACGAGTCTCGCTTTATATCTAGTCACTTCATTTTGAGCGTTTCTCTTCCGGACAAACACCCATTTGTGACACACTGGTTTAATGCCAGTTGGTGTAAGGTTTACATTACCAAACACTTCTCTTTTCTTTAGCGAGTTTAACTCTGCACAGATTGCATCTTTCCACTTTGGCCAATCAGGACGCTTCTTGCATTCCTTTTGATTTTGGTTCAGATTCCAAATCAATTTGTGTTGCAATCGTTTCGGCAAAGTATGTATTGACTTCAAGTGTCTTTCTTTTATATACCACTCCCGTCTCAACATAGTTCGTTGAGTTTTCATTTCCTTGATCCTCATTATTAATAGATATATTAAGGTCAGGATTTCCTCCGGTATCCCCTTGTGAGATTCATGCACATTCTCACTTGGGTTTGATTCTTCAAGTCTCACCACTTCGTGTGGATCACTTTCACCATCTTTGGTTTTCTTTGTGTATTTTGCTTAGGCTTCTTCTCTACAGGACGTCTCCTAGAAGCTTTAGCTTGAGTTTGTACTCTAGGCTTCTTGATGCCCTTGTAACCGGCCCACTCCCCTCTTCCTAGCATTCGTTGCTTTATGGAAGAAGGTTGGAATTCCATATATTCATCCCTTTCAAATGGGATTTCTATTCTTTCAGGAGCATTAGCAGCCGGTATATGAGACTTCACAATGTCTCTTGTGTTGGTGAAAGCTTCAGGCAATTCATTAGCATCTCTGCAAGTGGAGTATATTCTGAACTTCGAGTTCAACTTCTTTAGTGCGAGGATCCATTCCTAGGATTCCTTTAGCATCCCAATCTATTTGCCGGCATTCATCTTTAGAGAGATACTTTCCTCCCCTAATGCCGGGAAATGATCTTCATTAAAAATACAATCAGCGAACCGTGCAGTATCAAATCTCCTGAAGGGTTCTAAGTACTTGATTATGGACGGACTTTCATAACCAACGTAAACTGCAAGTTTCCGTTGTGCGCCCATTACAGTTCGCTGAGGTGGAGAATTGGAATATATACAGCACATCCAAACCTTCGTAGATGGGAAACATTTGGTATTCTACCACGCACCAATGCTAATGGTGATTCTTCATGTGTAGCAGATGGTCGTAATTGGATAAGTGTTGCTGCATGCAACACCGCATGCCCCCAACAAGAGGTAGGCAATAAGCAATTCTGCAACAACAGGCGAGCGATCAATTTGATCCTCTTAATTAATGATTCTGCGAGACCATTTTGTATGCACGTGTGGTACGGAGTGTTCCACTTTGATGCCCATACTCATACAGTAATCATCAAATACCTTCGAGGTAAATTCTCCAGCATTATCCATTCGAATGGATTTGATTCTATGATCTGGAAAATGTGTCTTCAATTGTATGATCTGGGCAGTCAATCGTGCAAATGCATGGTTTCTAGTAGATAATAGACATACATGGCTCCACTTCGAGGAAGCGTTTATTAACACAATGAAATAGCGGAAAGGCCCTGATAAGGGACTAATTGGTCCGCATATCACCTTGAATTCGGTCAAGGAATGGCATAGATTCTGCTTGAATCTTAAGCTGCGAGGGGCGAGTAATAAGTTTCCCTTTTGCGCATGCAATGCACAAGAAATCTGCTTGATTTGGGAAATCTTTTGTTTTCAAGTTATGCCCTGTTGCATTCTTCGTAATTCTCTGCATCATATTAAGGCCAGGATGACCAAGACGGTCATGCCATAGTCTATATGCTTCTTGATTGGTAAAGATGGTCTTGAAGTAGCAAATTCTTTGTTTGGCTTAATGTACGTATAGTACAAGCCTTTTTGACTGATGGAAAACTTTTAATAATGGTCTTCTTCTTTCCTTCTTTCTTGGTCATAATCAGACGTTCTTCACCTTCATCGTCATTGGTTTCTACGTGAAACCCATTTTTACGGATATCCTTAAAGCTTAACAATGTCCGGGTTGAATCCGGATAAAGTAATGCTTCTTGGATTGTTAACCGCGTACCATTTGGTAGGATAAATGTGGCCCTTCCTGTGCCAACAATCTTATTATTGCCAATAACAGTAAGAATATCTCCAGTGTACTTTCGAAGTGTTTGGAAATAGCAAGTGTCCCTTAAAATAGTAGCGGTGGTCAACTGTCTACGAGACAGAGCTCCTCATCCATAGTCATTTTGCTCCACAATGCTGTAATTCATACATAAGAAATGTATAAACAAGAGAGTAATAAATGACAAACTCCACAAACTTATTTATTCAAAGCAAATGTCTTCTCTTCGAGAGATTACATAAACGAACTAATTCCTTCGAGGAATTAAACTTATTTCACTCTATTACAAATAGATAAGTAATTGATAAGTCTTCATGACTACGCAGAATCTCCATGCACATCTTCTCATCATCAATGTCCTCATTCATGAGATCATGTGCGGCGTTGAGAAACTGGCCGACGAGTGAATTTAGACTACGCGCTACGGTTGGTTGAGGGGAAAAAGGATGACACAAGTGGTTATACTGGTTCGGGCGATCGAAGCCCTACGTCCAGTGAGTTGGTTCGTTCGTGTTGCTCGTAGTAGGGGTTACAAGCTCTTGCGAGAGAGGGAGAAGCTCCCAAGTCTCTAAGTGTTCATGGGGTTCGTCCTTGCGTGCGGCGCAAGGGCGAAGCGAGTGTGTGCGAAATGAAAGATCAGAATGCGGTCCCCCAGCCGCGAGTCAAGCTTCCCCTTTTATCTGTCAAGGGAAAGTCGATGTACAAGGATGGAGGAAAGAAGAAAAAGAAAGAAAGAGAATTGGTAAAACTAGC
>RWGY01000526.1:0-114948 GCA_007726485.1 Eragrostis curvula
TCCCCAACACTGCGGGTGTTCATAACTTCATATACAGGTATATCTACAGTAGGCGGTATGTTGACCGGCTTTTTTCTGAAACCGGAATCGCCGAATCTGAAGAGCAGTAAACCACCGGGATGGATGGGTTGCCCGTCTTCCTGTGCCCATTGGAACTGAACGGTCGTCCTCTCATCAGGTTATGCAACGGAATATATATTGAAATAAGATTTTCAAATCATTATCGTTTCTAAAAAAGAAATAAGATTTCTCCCATTAATAACAAAATCTTTTTTTAAGTTGAAGGAAGCGATGTCTGTCAAATACTCAAAAGAATAAAAAAAAGTGATTTGATTCCGTTCTGCTTGTGATAATACAGTACCATATATCTCACGGAAGTCAATAATGGGTCCTGATTTCACAACCCCGAATATGGAAATACACATTGGACCCCACAAACAAAGGAATTTCAGTAGTAGACGTGTACCTCCGGCCGCAGGGTCACCGTACGCGAGGAATCAAATCACGTCATGTGGGAGCCGAGCTTTTCGTTGTGCCGTTCGATCTCCCGCGACGTTCACGTGTCACCTATCCAGATCATGGCCGCACAGTGTGGGTTTGCCAACCGGCCAGTCTCAGTGCATCCTTTCAAAAGTTAGAACATTGCTATACATCCGACTACAACGTGCAACCACCGTACGACCAAAGACACAGTTGACTTGGGCCCACCATGCAGCAAGTTTGCATGCATTAGTTGGACAGGAATCGGGATAATTCAGTCGTACATGAAGCATTATTGTAAATTTTATGCCACATATATGCATTTTTTTTTGAGACCAGTGCCACATATATGCATTTGTTGCTGAATTGGCAACATAATTATAAGGAGATAGAAGAAACTTTCATCTTGTATGAGAGGTCATCCCCATGAAAGGAAGCTGGCTCTCTTTCCTAAAATTTAGTCTTGGAAAGAATGTAATGAAAGAGTGCATTGAGATGGAACAACTCTCGGCTACCAAACACCGATCATCTCACCGGAACGTGAAGTGACACCGTCCGGGGACATGGAGCCTGCGGTCGAGTATCCCCAAATTGACGCCGCCGATGTCCAGCTCGATGACGTTCCTGATGGCGGCGTAACCGGCTCGCCAAATAATGTGCCGATGAAGAACTCGGACGGTGTCGCCGTCGGCGAGGCCCCCATTGAATCAGAACATGTAGGGTTCGTGGATGTGGCCCAGATGCAGACACTGTAAGTACCGTATTCACCTTGGATCAAAATTTAAGCCTGTTTGGATCATCCGAACTAACAATTAGTCCATCGTTTACATGCCAATTAGAAAGACTAAAGATGAACTAATTGAAAACAAATTGCAGTTTTCCTGGGTACTTTTTTAGTATATTCTAATTATCCTAATTAGGATATAAAACCATGGTTTCTCAATAATACGGTTTTTCTGTACCAGATTACGACAATGGGCCAATCTACCACTGGACATGTGCGTCCTCATTTTGCATAAGCTTGATGCAATGGGTAAGCTTGGTTTCGGGGCGATTTGCTCGTCCTACAGGAAAGCTACCAAGGATGTCAAATGCATTATGAAGCCAGGCATCCCAATCCTTATTGCATCTGGATATGGTGAAGGCGAATGGTGTGTCGAAAAAGATCTTGAGGCTGGCACGTATGGCCTGCACGATGTGGCGAGTTGGTCCTCTTTCCAATGCCAGTCTGATATGTTGAAGAACCGAGCCTGGATCGGTGGGAAGGATGACTGGCTGCTCACATCGGGGGACAACTTAGACTTGAGCCTCGTTAACCCAATTACGGGAACGACCCGTGCGCTGCCCCCTTTGTCCAAGGTGGTCGGAATTGGCGCTGATATTCAGCAGGCAGGAGGTTGGGAGAGGATGATGTACGTTCAGCGTGGGGTACTGTGCCGCACGCCAAGGCACCGAAATGGTTATCTAGTTGTTGTCATCCTACCATATGGCCTGTTAGCGTTCACGGAGTGTGGAAAGGATAGTTGGTATGCCTTAAACGACGGCACAACAAATCATGAGGTGCGAAAGGGGTATTTTGACGCCATACTACATGAGTGGAAGATTGTTGCTGTGAACATGGAGGGTAACATACTTTCATGGGACATTGACGGTGATTTTAGTAATCCCTCCAAGATTAATGGACCGAGAATTGGCTTAATACATATTGTCATTGCTGATTATGGTTTTCACTTAGCACTGTCACAAGAAGGCAACATCCTACTAATACGCTTGTGGGGGCAGTGCTTCAGGCCACAATTTCGGGGACTCGCTTACAGTGACATTTGCAGGTAAACCAGTATTCTGAACGTTTATGTTTTCTTTCCTGTTCATAAACCGAACCTGATTGATGGTCGTTGTTTAATTTTCATCACGAAATTCAACGACAATTTCAGGTTCGAGGTGACTGGCACTATCCTTTATGAGCTCTGTGGGTTCAGCAGGAAGTGGCTTCTTCGCTCGAACCTAGGTGGGTGCTCTCTCTTTCTGGGGGCAAGCTATCCTTTCATGGTTGAACCAACAGAAACGAACCATGGCATTATCAGGGACCGTGTCTACATATCAGAGTTGAAACGATATGAGCACGCCGGCATATTCCATCTGGAATCGGAGGAAGGTAGAGTCCCGGAGTACAAACCCCTCTGGTTTCCTATCGCTGGTGATCCATTGCAGATTCCAATGTGGTTCCGGCCTTCAACTTGTAATGTTTAAGTAAATCAAGCGTGGGATCCGGGCAGGAAGCCGCCCAGCGTAGAGGTCTAGGTGGCCAAGGCACATCAACTTCGACCAGTGACGGAGCTTGATCAACAATGTACGAGGGGCCAATGAAGGATTAGATGCTTTGTTTAGTACTTTATTAGTGCAAATAATCAGTTAAGTGGAGTATATTATTAATTGAAACAACTACTACTTTATTGTTGATTTATTAGGACCAAAGAAGGATTCGTATATTATTAGTTGAAACAGCCGTGCATAACAACGGCTCAGCGTGCGTAAACCTGCGGGACATACTCCAGTCTACGGTGCTGCGTAGTAACCTAAACGTTCAGTCATTCAGATCAGGTTTACGCCGAACATCTCACGGCCGTTGCAAGCCATGTCCACGACCACGAGGCCTAAGCTGCTAAGCAAATGAGGCGACGTCAATGTAAACGATGGCGTATAAACAGCACTCCGCCGTGGATTACGCACTACGGCTAAAACTCTGCGTAGTCCTGTGCATTAACTCCCCGTGCCCAAACGTTCAGTCATTCAGATCAGGTTTACGCCGAACATGTCCCAGCCGTGGTAAGCCATGTCCACGAAGCCTAAGCAAACGAGGCGACGCAAATGTAAACGATGGCCTATAGACAGCACTCCGCTGTGGATTACAAAACGACAACCTGGCATGCGTAAACCTACGGGACATACTCCAGTCTACGGTGCTGCTGAGTAAACCATAGAGTTACCAAGCAAAAAGCGTTGCCAGTAGTAACCCCGCGGGAAGGATCTGTAATCCATGAACCCCTTGCCCAATGAAACAGTTGTCGAGATCAGGTTTACGCACAACATTGCGCATGGGCAATATATGGTCGTCAGTAGTAACCAAACGCGACGGTTCGGTAATCCATCATTCCCAGTCAAATGTAAACGATGCGTATAAACAGCACTCCGCCGTGGATTACACACTACGGCTAAACTTGCGTAGACCTGTGTAACAACTCCTCGTGCCTAAACGTTCAGTCATTCAGATCAGGTTTACGCCGAACATGTCCCGGCCGTAGTAAGCCATGTCCACGAAGCCTAAACAAACGACGAGACGCAAATGTAAACGATAGGCGTACAGACAGAACTCCGATGTGGATTACGCAACGATGGCTCAATATGCGTAACCCTGCGGAACAACTACCCATGTATAAACATTCAGTCATTCAGATATGGTTTACGCCGAACATGTCGCTGCCGTGGTAAGCCATGTCCACGAAGCCTAAGCAAACGAGGCGACGCAAATGTAAACGATAGGCGTACAGACAGAACTCCGATGTGGATTACGCAATGATGGCTCAATGTGCGTAACCCTGCGGAACAACTGCCCATGTCCAAACATTCAGTCATTCAGATATGGTTTACGCCGAACATGTCGCCGCCGTGGTAAGCCATGTCCACGAAGCCTAAGCAAACGAGGCGACGCAAATGTAAACGATGGCCTATAGACAGCACTCCACTGTGGATTACAAAACGACAACCTGGCGTGCGTAAACCTACGGGACATACTCCAGTCTACGGTGCTGCTGAGAAAACCATAGAGTTACCAAGCAAAAAGCGTTGCCAGTAGTAACCCCGCGGTAAGGATCTGTAATCCATGAACCCCTTGCCCAATGAAACAGTCGTCGAGATCTGGTTTACGCACCACATTGCGCATGGGCAATATATGGTCGTCAGTAGTGACCAAGCGCGACGGTTCGGTAATCCATCATTCCCAATAAAATGTAAACGATGGCATATAAAGTATAAACAGCACTACGCCGTGGATTACGCACTACGGCTAAACTTGCGTAGACCTGTGCATTAACTCCCCGTGCCCAAACGGTTAGTCATTCAGATCAGGTTTACGCCGAACATGTCCCGGCCGTGGTAAGCCATGTCCACGAAGCCTAAGCAAACGAGGCGACGCAAATGTAAACGATGGCGTATAGACAGCACTCCGCTGTGGATTACAAAACGACAACCTGGCGTGTGTAAACCTACGGGACATACTCCAGTCTACGGTGCTGCTGAGTAAACCATAGAGTTACCAAGCAAAAAGCGTTGCCAGTAGTAACCCCGCGGGAAGGATCTGTAATACATGAACCCCTTGCCCAATGAAACAGTCGTCGAGATCTGGTTTACGCACCACATTGCGCATGGGCAATATATGGTCGTCAGTAGTGACCAAGCGCGACGGTTCGGTAATCCATCATTCCCAATAAAATGTAAACGATGGCGTATAAAGTATAAACAGCACTACGCCGTGGATTACGCACTACGGCTAAACCTGCGTAGACCTGTGCATTAACTCCCCGTGCCCAAACGGTTAGTCATTCAGATCAGGTTTACGCCGAACATGTCCCGGCCGTGGTAAGCCATGTCCACGAAGCCTAAGCAAACGAGGCGACGCAAATGTAAACGATGGCGTATAGACAGCACTCTGCTGTGGATTACAAAACGACAACCTGGCGTGTGTAAACCTACGGGACATACTCCAGTCTACGGTGCTGCTGAGTAAACCATAGAGTTACCAAGCAAAAAGCGTTGCCAGTAGTAACCCCGTGGGAAGGATCTGTAATCCATGAACCCCTTGCCCAATGAAACAGTCGTCGAGATCAGGTTTACGCACAACAATGCGCATGGGCAATATATGGTCGTCAGTAGTAACCAAGCGCGACGGTTTGGTAATCCATCATTCCCAGTCAAATGTAAACGATGCGTATAAACAGCACTCCGCCGTGGATTACACACTACGGCTAAACTTGCGTAGACCTGTGTAACAACTCCCCGTGCCTAAACGTTCAGTCATTCAGATCAGGTTTACGCCGAACATGTCCCGGCCGTAGTAAGCCATGTCCACGAAGCCTAAACAAACGAGGAGACGCAAATGTAAACGATAGGCGTACAGACAGAACTCCGATGTGGACTACGCAACGATGGCTCAATGTGCGTAACCCTGCGGAACAACTACCCATGTCCAAACATTCAGTCATTCAGATATGGTTTACGCCGAACATGTCGCTGCCGTGGTAAGCCATGTCCACGAAGCCTAAGCAAACGAGGCGACGCAAATGTAAACGATAGGCGTACAGACAGAAATCCGATGTGGATTATGCAACGATGGCTCAATGTGCGTAACCCTGCGGAACAACTTCCCATGTCCAAACATTCACTCATTTAGATATGGTTTACGCCGAACATGTCGCCGCCGTGGTAAGCCATGTCCACGAAGCCTAAGCAAACGAGGCGACGCAAATGTAAACGATGGCCTATAGACAGCACTCCGCTGTGGATTACAAAACGACAACCTGGCGTGCGTAAACCTACGGGACATACTCCAGTCAACGGTGCTGCTGAGTAAACCATAGAGTTACCAAGCAAAAAGCGTTGCCAGTAGTAACCCCGCGGGAAGGATCTGTAATCCATGAACCCCTTGCCCAATGAAACAGTCGTCGAGATCTGGTTTGCGCACAACATTGCGCATGGGCAATATATGGTCGTCAGTAGTAACCAAGCGCCACGGTTCGGTAATCCATCATTCCCTGTCAAATGTAAACCATGGCGTATAAACACCACTCTGCCTCGGATTACGCACTACGACTAAAACTCTGTGTAGACCTGTGCATTAACTCCCCGTGCCCAAACGGTTAGTCATTCAGATCAGGTTTACGCCGAACATGTCCCGGCCGTGGTAATCCATGTCCACGAAGCCTAAGCAAACGAGGCGACGCAAATGTAAACGATGGCGTATAGACAGCACTCCGCTGTGGATTACAAAACGACAACCTGGCGTGCGTAAACCTACGGGACATACTCCAGTCTACGGTGCTGCTGAGTAAACCACAGAGTTACCAAGAAAAAAGCGTTGCCAGTAGTAACCCCGCGGGAAGGATCTGTAATCCATGAACCCCATGCCCAATGAAACAGTCGTCGAGATCTGGTTTACGCACAACATTGCGCATGGGCAATATATGGTCGTCAGTAGTGACCAAGCGCGACGGTTCGGTAATCCATCATTCCCAGTCAAATGTAAACGATGGCGTATAAACAGCGCTAAGCCGTGGATTACACACTACGGCTAAACTTGCGTCGACCTTTGTAACAACTCCCCGTGCCCAAACGTTCAGTCATTCAGATCAGGTTTACGCCGAACATATCCCGGCCGTAGTAAGCCAAGTCCACGAAGCCTAAGCAAACGAGGAGACGCAAATGTAAACGATAGGCGTACAGACAGAACTCCGATGTGGATTACGCAACGATGGCTCAATGTGCGTAACCCTGCGGAACAACTACCGATGTCCAAACATTCAGTCATTCAGATATGGTTTACGCCGAACATGTCGCCGCCGTGGTAAGCCATGTCCACGAAGCCTAAGCAAACGAGGCGACGCAAATGTAAACGATGGCCTATAGACAGCACTCCACTGTGGATTACAAAACGACAACCTGGCGTGCGTAAACCTACGGGACATACTCCAGTCTACGGTGCTGCTGAGAAAACCATAGAGTTACCAAGCAAAAAGCGTTGCGAGTAGTAACCCCGTGGGAAGGATCTGTAATCCATGAACCCCTTGCCCAATGAAACAGTCGTCGAGATCTGGTTTACGCACCACATTGCGCATGGGCAATATATGGTCGTCAGTAGTGACCAAGCGCGACGGTTCGGTAATCCATCATTCCCAATAAAATGTAAACGATGGCATATAAAGTATAAACAGCACTACGCCGTGGATTACGCACTACGGCTAAACTTGCGTAGACCTGTGCATTAACTCCCCGTGCCCAAACGGTTAGTCATTCAGATCAGGTTTACGCCGAACATGTCCCGGCCGTGGTAAGCCAAGTCCACGAAGCCTAAGCAAACGAGGCGACGCAAATGTAAACGATGGCGTATGGACAGCACTCCGCTGTGGATTACAAAACGACAACCTGGCGTGTGTAAACCTACGGGACATACTCCAGTCTACGGTGCTGCTGAGTAAACCATAGAGTTACCAAGCAAAAAGCGTTGCCAGTAGTAACCCCGCGGGAAGGATCTGTAATCCATGAACCCCTTGCCCAATGAAACAGTCGTCGAGATCTGGTTTGTGCACAACATTGCGCATGGGCAATATAAGGTCGTCAGTAGTAACCAAGCGCCACGGTTTGGTAATCCATCATTTCCTGTCAAATGTAAACCATGGCGTATAAACACCACTCCACCTCGGATTACGCACTACGACTAAAACTCTGCGTAGACCTGTGCATTAACTCCCCGTGCCCAAACGGTTAGTCATTCAGATCAGGTTTACGCCGAACATGTCCCGGCCGTGGTAATCCATGTCCACGAAGCCTAAGAAAACGAGGCGACGCAGATGTAAACGATGGCGTATAGACAGCACTCCGCTGTGGATTACAAAACGACAACCTGGCGTGCGTAAACCTACGGGACATACTCCAGTCTACGGTGCTGCCGAGTAAACCATAGAGTTACCAAGCAAAAAGCGTTGCCAGTAGTAACCCCGCGGGAAGGATCTGTAATCCATGAACCCCTTGCCCAATGAAACAGTCGTCGAGATCAGGTTTACGCACAACAATGCGCATGGGCAATATATGGTCGTCAGTAGTAACCAAGCGCGACGGTTTGGTAATCCATCATTCCCAGTCAAACGTAAACGATGCGTATAAACAGCACTCCGCCGTGGATTACACACTACGGCTAAACTTGCGTAGACCTGTGTAACAACTCCCCGTGCCTAAACGTTCAGTCATTCAGATCAGGTTTACGCCGAACATGTCCCGGCCGTAGTAAGCCATGTCCACAAAGCCTAAACAAACGAGGAGACGCAAATGTAAACGATAGGCGTACAGACAGAACTCCGATGTGGACTACGCAACGATGGCTCAATGTGCGTAACCCTGCGGAACAACTACCCATGTCCAAACATTCAGTCATTCAGATATGGTTTGCGCCGAACATGTCGCTGCCGTGGTAAGCCATGTCCACGAAGCCTAAGCAAACGAGGCGACGCAAATGTAAACGATAGGCGTACAGACAGAAATCCGATGTGGATTAGGCAACGATGGCTCAATGTGCGTAACCCTGCGGAACAACTTCCCATGTCCAAACATTCAGTCATTTAGATATGGTTTACGCCGAACATGTCGCCGCCGTGGTAAGTGTCACACCCAATTTTAAGGACAAAACTGAATGCATAACTCTATGTGCGCTAGGATCAAGTTTCGCACATAAAGGGACAATAGTGAAATAAACAGTATAAACCAGTGTCATTATTACATCGTCTCATGGTATCATTATTACAATACCTGAATAAATTGTCTCAAAGGACTAAATAAACGACAGCGGAAGACTCCCAACCACACAGGCAGTCGACTGGGGAAAAGCACGCCTAGTAGTACTCCTCATCAAAGTAGTCCATCGCGCCTTCATCTTCTGAGCAGCATGACAAAACATTGTGGGGGAATAGCAAGGGTGAGTACTTGTCGTACTCCGCAAGTGTGGGAAAGTAAATGTAATGCAAGCTTATAACAAGAAAGGCTGACATAAAGGTTAAATTGCAGAATAAGCACCCTACACCAAACTAGCATACCTAAATTACTAGGTGAAATCCCGATTACCCCAAAGTTATTAAATTAACTACTACAAGGTACTCCCCTTGTAGCAAACTGGGTTACCCCACCCCAAACCATCCAAGTCCAACCATCCCTTCTCTAATCATGTGAGGATCCAGGCCGCTCCTGACCGTGAGCACGGCTGTCATGACAGTTTTACTTCTCTGCAGAGGTGCACAACTTTACCCACAAGGTGGTGATTTCATCATCCGTCGATGACTAAAGTCTCCATGTTGCCACTTCACACTACCGAAGGTGTGAGGCCAAGAGATCACCACATGGTCTTTCAAAGTGCTTCCCAGCCGGCAAACATCCCATGCTAAGGTTCCACCGCTGTGGGATTACGCCATCCAGACAGAAGCCCCCTCTTGCACCGTGGCTAGGATTACTCCATCCATCACCTAGGAATGAGATTACTCCATCCCACTCCTCTTCCTCGAATGCCGCCAAACTGGGAAGACAACATCCTACTTGACCAAGTCTACCATAATCAACCTTGTGCTTTGTGCTGTTGTCCTGGGTTGCCGCTCCACGAACCGGTCCTTAGCAAACTTGAGCAAGACTAACCCATACCAAAGTCTCGTGCTAACAGCACCATCATCAAACATACCACTTGCTCAAGTTACAGCATACCTAAGTTCCAGGTTGCTAAAAAGATTACCGGTCCATGGTGATTAAGTTGAAGTGAAACCATTAGTCAAGATTATTAGTCAAGTTCCAAGCCCAAGATTACAGCAAGCTAAGCATGACCTACCCTTCCTCATTATTATTATCATCTACCATAACCCAAGGCGACAAGGAAATAGTATGGAACAAGGTAAATGACTCATGGGATTCAAATTAACGCAATGCATGAAGTAAACGAGAGGGAGATAGAAATGGGTTCAAGATGCGTCAAGGAACACTTGCCTGTTCCCCCTGCTGCTGTCTGATCAAACTCCAAGTCCTGAAAGTTCTCGATCGGCTCCTCTTCTAATAACGTTAACATGCAAGCACACAAGCACAAACAATAAATAACAGTACACCAGACATTACTAACATACTACAAAAACAGTACCAAAAGATAGAGCTCGAGCCTACGATCACGTGAGCGCAAGAATCGCTTAAAACGGAGCTACGAGTAAAAAGTTATAAGCATTTGAAGTTAAAAGGTTTATTTAAACTAAAACAGGGTCGTACAGGGACCTAATTGTAATTTTAGAAAAGTTCTGAGGGCTGAAAAGTAAAAAGTTAGGATAAAATATAATTTAGGAAAAGTTGAGGGGGTTTTCTGTAAAAATACAGGACCTAAACATTAATAGCAAAAAGGTTAGGGGCTTAAGTGTAAAAGTTACATTTTAAAGAATTTCTGAAATTATTCTTTTACGAAAATTAGAATTATTGCGTATGCGCTGACGTCATAATTCGAATTCTATTAAATTAAATCAAAAACTCCCGTGGACTCGGTCCACGGGGTGGTGCACCGGGCAAGACCCGCCGGTCCACGGGTCCACGGTGGACCGAGGTCACCGGCGACGTCGGGGCACGGCGGCACATCGCCGGCGCACACGCGGGACGGTGCTCCGGTGGTCCAAACCTCGCCGCGGGTGCTCGGGAAGCACGGGGAGGCGGCGGCGCTCTCACCTCGACGGGGAGCGGCGGCGGGACTTCGGCGGCGTCGGGAGCGGTCCTCGGGCGTCGGAGCGGCGTGGGAACGGGCGGAGACGGGGCGGCGCGTCACGGGCGACGTCGGAGGCTCGTCGGCGTCGTCCGAGGCGGCGGTGTCGCGCGGGTCCTCGAGCTCGTCGTGGCGGCGGCAATGGCGGCGGCGGCGGCTGCGCGCTAGGGCACGGGGTGGTGGCGGTTTGGGCGAAAAGGAGAGCGGGGCGGGCTGCGGTCCGATTTATAGGCGCGGACGCCAAGAGGGGGGCCCACACGGGCGCGCACGCCGAGGGAAGCGCGACGGCGGCGTCGGTGACGGAGGCGGATAGGGTTCGGGGGCGGCGGTGGCGCGCTGAGCTGGGCCGGGGCGAGCGGGCTGGCGGCGGGCTCGGGCGGGCTGCGCGCGGCGCCGGCCTGCTGGCGCGGCTGGGCCGCGGAGAAGAAAGGAAACCGGCCCAAGAAGAAAAGGAAAAAGGAAGAAAAAGAAAAAGGCTAACTGGGCCAGGCAGATTAGGCCCAGAAACAGACTTCGAATTTCTTTACTCTTTTCTATTTCGGTTTCTCCTTTCTAAAACCTAAACTAATTCCGAAAACGATTTCTACACGAAGTTTAAATATATTTTCCACACAATAAAATCCCTACTGCAAACTAATCCAGCATGAATGCAACAAACAATTATTTTATAGCCTAGATTAATTTATTTAATTTAGAAAATACTTCTTTGACCTAGAAAAAAATGATAACACCCTAATTAAATAAAGAGAAATTTTAATCTATTGCAAAAATGTGAAAATTAGGGTGTTACAAACTATGTAACATCCTGGCCCATGGCTTAATAGGATTGATAGAATACTCATATCAACAAGTTGCAACTTCTTTTCCGGAAGCTCATCTCGAAAGAACTTCAAGGTTAAGCGTGCTTGGCCTGGAGCGATGGGTGACCGACCGGGAAGTCATTCCCGGGTGCGCACGAGTGAGGACAAAGTGTGCAGAAAAGACGTGTGTTGGTCTGTGAGGTCAGTCTTAAGGTCCTAGAGAGCTGCCAGGCGTAAGCGGGCCCGGCCTCGGGAAGGCGGGACGTTACAAGTGGTATCAGAGCCGACCCTCGCGGTTTCACGGGCACGTGTGGGCGCAGTTGCGCAGGCATGGTGCGCATGGCTGGTGTGGGCCCAGAGTGGTCACACAGCATGGCACATGCGCTGGCACTGGACACACGGACGTGGCCAAGAGGGGACGTTCCTGGATTGGGGTTGATCGACGAGGACGTCGATCTTCTAAGGGGGTGAGTATGTAACATCCTGGCCCATGGCTTAATAGGATTGATAGAATACTCATATCAACAAGTTGCAACTTCTTTTCCGGAAGCTCATCTCGAAAGAACTTCAAGGTTAAGCGTGCTTGGCCTGGAGCGATGGGTGACCGACCGGGAAGTCATTCCCGGGTGCGCACGAGTGAGGACAAAGTGTGCAGAAAAGACGTGTGTTGGTCTGTGAGGTCAGTCTTAAGGTCCTAGAGAGCTGCCAGGCGTAAGCGGGCCCGGCCTCGGGAAGGCGGGACGTTACAGTAAGCCATGTCCACGAAGCCTAAGCAAACGAGGTGACGCAAATGTAAACGATGGCCTATAGACAGCACTCCGCTGTGGATTACAAAACGACAACCTGGCGTGCGTAAACCTACGGGACATACTCCAGTCTACGGTGCTGCTGAGTAAACCATAGAGTTACCAAGCAAAAAGCGTTGCCAGTAGTAACCCCGCGGGAAGGATCTGTAATCCATGAACCCCTTGCCCAATGAAACAGTCGTCGAGATCAGGTTTACGCACAACATTGCGCATGGGCAATATATGGTCGTCAGTAGTAACCAAGCGCGACGGTTTGGTAATCCATCATTCCCAGTCAAATGTAAACAATGCGTATAAACAGCACTCCGCCGTGGATTACACACTACGGCTAAACTTGCGTAGACCTGTGCATTAACTCCCCGTGCCCAAACGGTTAGTCATTCAGATCAGGTTTACGCCGAACATGTCCCGGCCGTGGTAAGCCATGTCCACGAAGCCTAAGCAAACGAGGCGACGCAAATGTAAACGATGGCGTATAGACATCACTCCGCTGTGGATTACAAAACGAAAACCTGGCGTGCGTAAACCTACGGGACATACTCCAGTCTACGGTGCTGCTGAGTAAACCATAGAGTTACCATGCAAAAAGCGTTGCCAGTAGTAACCCCGCGGGAAGGATCTGTAATCCATGAACCCCTTGCTCAATGAAACAGTCGTCGAGATCTGGTTTACGCACAACATTGCGCATGGGCAATATATGGTCGTCGGTAGTGACCAAGCGCGACGGTTCGGTAATCCATCATTCCCAATAAAATGTAAACGGTGGCGTATAAAGTATAAACAGCACTCCGCCGTGGATTACGCACTACGGCTAAACTTGCGTAGACCTGTGCATTAACTCCCCGTGCCCAAACGGTTAGTCATTCAGATCAGGTTTACGCCGAACATGTCCCGGCCGTGGTAAGCCATGTCCACGAAGCCTAAGCAAACGAGGCGACGCAAATGTAAACGATGGCGTATAGACAGCACTCCGCTGTGGATTACAAAACGACAACCTGGCGTGTGTAAACCTACGGGACATACTCCAGTCAACGGTGCTGCTGAGTAAACCATAGAGTTACCAAGCAAAAAGCGTTGCCAGTAGTAACCCCGCGGGAAGGATCTGTAATCCATGAACCCCTTGCTCAATGAAACAGTCGTCGAGATCTGGTTTACGCACAACATTGCGCATGGGCAATATATGGTCATCGGTAGTGACCAAGCGCGACGGTTCGGTAATCCATCATTCCCAATAAAATGTAAACGGTGGCGTATAAAGTATAAACAGCACTCCGCCGTGGATTTCGCACTACGGCTAAACTTGCGTAGACCTGTGCATTAACTCCCCATGCCCAAACGGTTAGTCATTCAGATCAGGTTTACGCCGAACATGTCCCGGCCGTGGTAAGCCATGTCCACGAAGCCTAAGCAAACGTGGCGACGCAAATGTAAACGATGGCCTATAACAGCACTCCGCTGTGGATTACAAAACGACAACCTGGCGTTCGTAAACCTACAGGACATACTCCAGTCTACGGTGCTGCTGAGTAAACCATAGAGTTACCAAGCAAAAAGCGTTGCCAGTAGTAACCCCGCGGGAAGGATCTGTAATCCATGAACCCCTTGCCCAATGAAACAGTCGTCGAGATCAGGTTTACGCACAACATTGCGCATGGGCAATATATGGTCGTCAGTAGTAACCAAGCGCGACGGTTTGGTAATCCATCATTCCCAGTCAAATGTAAACGATGCGTATAAACAGCACTCCGCCGTGGATTACACACTACGGCTAAACTTGCGTAGACCTGTGTAACAACTCCCCGTGCCTAAACGTTCAGTCATTCAGATCAGGTTTACGCCGAACATGTCCCAGCCGTGGTAAGCCATGTCCACGAAGCCTAAGCAAACGAGGAGACGCAAATGTAAACGATAGGCGTACAGACAGAACTCCGATGTGGATTACGCAACGATGGCTCAATGTGCGTAACCCTGCGAAACAACTACCCATGTCCAAACATTCAGTCATTCAGATATGGTTTACGCCGAACATGTCGCCGCCGTGGTAAGCCATGTCCACGAAGCCTAAGCAAACGAGGCGACGCAAATGTAAACGATGGCCTATAACAGCAGTCCGCTGTGGATTACAAAACGACAACCTGGCGTGCGTAAACCTACGGGACATACTCCAGTCTACGGTGCTGCTGAGTAAACCATAGAGTTACCAAGCAAAAAGCGTTGCCAGTAGTAACCCCGCGGGAAGGATCTGTAATCCATGAACCCCTTGCCCAATGAAACAGTCGTCGAGATCAGGTTTACGCACAACATTGCGCATGGGCAATATATGGTCGTCAGTAGTAACCAAGCGCGACGGTTTGGTAATCCATCATTCCCAGTCAAATGTAAACGATGCGTATAAACAGCACTCTGCCGTGGATTACACACTACGGCTAAACTTGCGTAGACCTGTGTAACAACTCCCCGTGCCTAAACGTTCAGTCATTCAGATCAGGTTTACGCCGAACATGTCCCGGCCGTAGTAAGCCATGTCCACGAAGCCTAAACAAACGAGGAGACGCAAATGTAAACGATAGGCGTACAGACAGAACTCCGATTTGGATTACGCAACGATGGCTCAATGTGCGTAACCCTGCGGAACAACTACCCATGTCCAAACAATCAGTCATTCAGATATGGTTTACGCCGAACATGTCGCTGTCGTGGTAAGCCATGTCCACGAAGCCTAAGCAAACAAGGCGACGCAAATGTAAACGATAGGCATACAGACAGAAATCCGATGTGGATTACGCAAGGATGGCTCAATGAACGTAACCCTGCGGAACAACTACCCATGTCCAAACATTCAGTCATTCAGATATGGTTTACGCCGAACATGTCGCCGCCGTGGTAAGCCATGTCCACGAAGCCTAAGCAAACGAGGCGACGCAAATGTAAACGATGGCCTATAGACAGCACTCCGCTGTGGATTACAAAACGACAACCTGGCGTGCGTAAACCTACGGGAAATACTCCAGTCTACGGTGCTGCTGAGTAAACCATAGAGTTACAAAGCAAAAAGCGTTGCCAGTAGTAACCCCGCGGGAAGGATCTGTAATCCATGAACCCCTTGCCCAATGAAACAGTCGTCGAGATCAGGTTTACGCACAACATTGCGCATGGGCAATATATGGTCGTCAGTAGTGACCAAGCGCGACGGTTCGGTAATCCATCATTCCCAATCAACTGTAAACGATGGCGTATAATGTATAAACAGCACTCCACCTTGGATTACACACTACGGCTAAACTTGCGTAGACCTATGCATTAACTCCCCGTGCCCAAATGGTTAGTCATTCAGATCAGGTTTACGCCGAACATGTCCCGGCCATGGTAAGCCATGTCCACGAAGCCTAAGCAAACGAGGCGACGCAAATGTAAACGATGGCCTATAACAGCACTCCGTTGTGGATTACAAAACGACAACCTGGCGTGCATAAACCTACGGGACATACTCCAGTCTACGGTGCTGCTAAGTAAACCACAGAGTTACCAAGCAAAAAGCGTTGCCAGTAGTAACCCCGCGGGAAGGATCTGTAATCCATGAACCCCATGCCCAATGAAACAGTCGTCGAGATCTGGTTTATGCACAAATTGCGCATGGGCAATATATGGTCGTCAGTAGTGACCAAGCGCGACGGTTCGGTAATCCATCATTCCCAATCAAATGTAAACGATGGCGTATAAAGTATAAACAGCACTCCACCTTAGATTACGCACAACGGCTAAACTTGCGTAGACCTATGCATTAACTCCCCGTGCCCAAACGGTTAGTCATTCAGATCAGGTTTACGCCGAACATGTCCCGGCCGTGGTAAGCCATGTCCACGAAGCCTAAGCAAACGAGGCGACGCAAATGTAAACGATGGCCTATAACAGCACTCCGTTGTGGATTACAAAACGACAACCTGGCGTGCATAAACCTACGGGACATACTCCAGTCTACGGTGCTGCTAAGTAAACCACAGAGTTACCAAGCAAAAAGCGTTGCCAGTAGTAACCCCGCGGGAAGGATCTGTAATCCATGAACCCCATGCCCAATGAAACAGTCGTCGAGATCTGGTTTATGCACAAATTGCGCATGGGCAATATATGGTCGTCAGTAGTGACCAAGCGCGACGGTTCGGTAATCCATCATTCCCAATCAAATGTAAACGATGGCGTATAAAGTATAAACAGCACTCCACCTTAGATTACGCACAACGGCTAAACTTGCGTAGACCTATGCATTAACTCCCCGTGCCCAAACGGTTAGTCATTCAGATCAGGTTTACGCCGAACATGTCCCGGCCATGGTAAGCCATGTCCACGAAGCCTAAGCAAACGAGGCGACGCAAATGTAAACGATGGCGTATAGACAGCACTCCGCTGTGGATTACAAAACGACAACCTGGCGTGCGTAAACCTACGGGACATACTCCAGTCTACGGTGCTGCTGAGTAAACCACAGAGTTACCAAGAAAAAAGCGTTGCCAGTAGTAACCCCGCGGGAAGGATCTGTAATCCATGAACCCCATGCCCAATGAAACAGTCGTCGAGATCTGGTTTACGCACAAATTGCGCATGGGCAATATATGGTCGTCAGTAGTGACCAAGCGCGACGGTTCAGTAATCCATCATTCCCAGTCAAATGTAAACGATGGCGTATAAACAGCGCTCCGCCGTGGATTACACACTACGGCTAAACTTGCGTAGACCTTTGTAACAACTCCCCGTGCCCAAACGTTCAGTCATTCAGATCAGGTTTACGCCGAACATATCCCGGCCGTAGTAAGCCAAGTCCACGAAGCCTAAGCAAACGAGGAGACGCAAATGTAAACGATAGGCGTACAGACAGAACTCCGATGTGGATTACGCAACGATGGCTCAATGTGCGTAACCCTGCGAAACAACTACCCATGTCCAAACATTCAGTCATTCAGATATGGTTTACGCCGAACATGTCGCCGCCGTGGTAAGCCATGTCCACGAAGCCTAAGCAAACGAGGCGACGCAAATGTAAATGATGGCCTATAACAGCACTCCGCTGTGGATTACAAAACGACAACCTGGCGTGCGTAAACCTACGGGACATACTCCAGTCTACGGTGCTGCTGAGTAAACCATAGAGTTACCAAGCAAAAAGCGTTGCCAGTAGTAACCCCGCGGGAAGGATCTGTAATCCATGAACCCCTTGCCCAATGAAACAGTCGTCGAGATCAGGTTTACGCACAACATTGCGCATGGGCAATATATGGTCATCAGTAGTAACCAAGCGCAACGGTTTGGTAATCCATCATTCCCAGTCAAATGTAAACGATGCGTATAAATAGCACTCCGCCGTGGATTACACACTACGGTTAAACTTGCGTAGACCTGTGTAACAACTCCCCGTGCCTAAACGTTCAGTCATTCAGATCAGGTTTACGCCGAACATGTCCCAGCCGTGGTAAGCCATGTCCACGAAGCCTAAGCAAACGAGGCGACGCAAATGTAAACGATGGCCTATAACAGCACTCCGCTGTGGATTACAAAACGACAACCTGGCGTGCGTAAACCTACGGGACATACTCCAGTCTACGGTGCTGCTGAGTAAACCATAGAGTTACCAAGCAAAAAGCGTTACCAGTAGTAACCCCGCGGGAAAGATCTGTAATCCATGAACCCCTTGCCAAATGAAACAGTCGTCGAGATCTGGTTTACGCACAAATTGCGCATGGGCAATATATGGTCGTCAGTAGTGACCAAGCGCGACGGTTCGGTAATCCATCATTCCCAGTCAAATGTAAACGATGGCGTATAAACAGCGCTCCGCCGTGTATTACACACTACGGCTAAACTTGCGTAGACCTTTGTAACAACTCGCCGTGCCCAAACGTTCATTCATTCAGATCAGGTTTACGCCGAACATATCCCGGCCGTAGTAAGCCAAGTCCACGAAGCCTAAGCAAACGAGGAGACGCAAATGGAAACGATAGGCGTACAGACAGAACTCCGATGTGGATTACGCAACGATGGCTCAATGTGCGTAACCCTGCGAAACAACTACCCATGTCCAAACATTCAGTCATTCAGATATGGTTTACGCCGAACATGTCGCCGCCGTGGTAAGCCATGTCCACGAAGCCTAAGCAAACGAGGCGACGCAAATGTAAACGATGGCCTATAGACAGCACTCCGCTGTGGATTACAAAACGACAACCTGGCGTGCGTAAACCTACGGGACATACTCCAGTCTACGGTGCTGCTGAGTAAACCATAGAGTTACCATGCAAAAAGCATTGCCAGTAGTAACCCCGCGGGAAGGATCTGTAATCCATGAACCCCATGCCCAATGAAACAGTCGACGAGATCTGGTTTACGCACAAAATGCGCATGGGCAATATATGGTCGTCAGTAGTGACCAAGCGCGACGGTTCGGTAATCCATCATTCCCAGTCAAATGTAAACGATGGCGTATAAACAGCGCTCCGCCGTGGATTACACACTACGGCTAAACTTGCGTAGACCTTTGTAACAACTCCCCGTGCCCAAACGTTCAGTCATTCAGATCAGGTTTACGCCGAACATATCCCGGCCGTAGTAAGCCAAGTCCACGAAGCCTAAGCAAACGAGGAGACGCAAATGTAAACGATAGGCGTACAGACAGAACTCCGATGTGGATTACGCAACTATGGCTCAATGTGCGTAACCCTGCGAAACAACTACCCATGTCCAAACATTCAGTCATTCAGATATGGTTTACGCCGAACATGTCGCCGCCGTGGTAAGCCATGTCCACGAAGCCTAAGCAAACAAGGCGACGCAAATGTAAACGATGGCCTATAACAGCACTCCGCTGTGGATTACAAAACGACAACCTGGCGTGCGTAAACCTACGGGACATACTCCAGTCTACGGTGCTGCTGAGTAAACCATAGAGTTACCAAGCAAAAAGCGTTGCCAGTAGTAACCCCGCGGGAAGGATCTGTAATCCATGAACCCCTTGCCCAATGAAACAGTCGTCGAGATCAGGTTTACGCACAACATTGCGCATGGGCAATATATGGTCGTCAGTAGTAACCAAGCGCGACGGTTTGGTAATCCATCATTCCCAGTCAAATGTAAACGATGCGTATAAACAGCACTCCGCCGTGGATTACACACTACGGTTAAACTTGCGTAGACCTGTGTAACAACTCCCCGTGCCTAAACATTCAGTCATTCAGATCAGGTTTACGCCGAACATGTCCCAGCTGTGGTAAGCCAAGTCCACGAAGCCTAAGCAAACGAGGCGACGCAAATGTAAACGATGGCCTATAACAGCACTCCGCTGTGGATTACAAAACGACAACCTGGCGTGCGTAAACCTACGGGACAAACTCCAGTCTACGGTGCTGCTGAGTAAACCATAAAGTTACCAAGCAAAAAGCGTTGCCAGTAGTAACCCCGCGGGAAAGATCTGTAATCCATGAACCCCTTGCCAAATGAAACAGTCGTCGAGATCTGGTTTACGCACAAATTGCGCATGGGCAATATATGGTCGTCAGTAGTGACCAAGCGCGACGGTTCGATAATCCATCATTCCCAGTCAAATGTAAACGATGGCGTATAAACAGCGCTCCGCCGTGTATTACACACTACGGCTAAACTTGCGTAGACCTTTGTAACAACTCGCCGTGCCCAAACGTTCATTCATTCAGATCAGGTTTACGGCGAACATATCCCGGCCGTAGTAAGCCAAGTCCACGAAGCCTAAGCAAACGAGGAGACACAAATGTAAACGATAGGCGTACAGACAGAACTCCGACGTGGATTACGCAACGATGGCTCAATGTGCGTAACCCTGCGAAACAACTACCCATGTCCAAACATTCAGTCATTCAGATATGGTTTACGCCGAACATGTCGCCGCCGTGGTAAGCCATGTCCACGAAGCCTAAGCAAATGAGGCGACGCAAATGTAAACGATGGCCTATAACAGCACTCCGCTGTGGATTACAAAACGACAACCTGGCGTGCGTAAACCTACAGGACATACTCCAGTCTACGGTGCTGCTGAGTAAACCATAGAGTTACCAAGCAAAAAGCGTTGCCAGTAGTAACCCCGCGGGAAGGATCTGTAATCCATGAACCCCTTGCCCAATGAAACAGTCGTCGAGATCAGGTTTACGCACAACATTGCGCATGGACAATATATGGTCGTCAGTAGTAACCAAGCACGACGGTTTGGTAATCCATCATTCCCAGTCAAAAGTAAACGATGCGTATAAACAGCACTCCGCCGTGGATTACACACTACGGCTAAACTTGCGTAGACCTGTGTAACAACTCCCCGTGCCTAAACGTTCAGTCATTCAGATCAGGTTTACGCCGAACATGTCCCAGCCGTGGTAAGCCATGTCCACGAAGCCTAAGCAAACGAGGAGACGCAAATGTAAACAATAGGCGTACAGACAGAACTCCGATGTGGATTACGCAACGATGGCTCAATGTACGTAACCCTGCGAAACAACTACCCATGTCCAAACATTCAGTCATTCAGATATGGTTTACGCCGAACATGTCGCCGCCATGGTAAGCCATGTCCACGAAGCCTAAGCAAACGAGGCGACACAAATGTAAACGATGGCCTATAACAGCACTCCGCTGTGGATTACAAAACGACAACCTGGCGTGCGTAAACCTACGGGACATACTCCAGTCTACGGTGCTGCTGAGTAAACCATAGAGTTACCAAGCAAAAAGCGTTGCCAGTAGTAACCCCGCGGGAAGGATCTGTAATCCATGAACCCCTTGCCCAATGAAACAGTCGTCGAGATCAGGTTTACGCACAACATTGCGCATGGGCAATATATGGTCGTCAGTAGTAACCAAGCGCGACGGTTTGGTAATCCATCATTCCCAGTCAAATGTAAACAATGCGTATAAACAGCACTCCGCCGTGGATTACACACTACGGCTAAACTTGCGTAGACCTGTGTAACAACTCCCCGTGCCTAAACATTCAGTCATTCAGATCAGGTTTACGCCGAACATGTCCCAGCCGTGGTAAGCCATGTCCACGAAGCCTAAGCAAACGAGGCGACGCAAATGTAAACGATGGCCTATAACAGCACTCCGCTGTGGATTACAAAACGACAACCTGGCGTGCGTAAACCTACGGGACATACTCCAGTCTACGGTGCTGCTGAGTAAACCATAGAGTTACCAAGCAAAAAGCGTTGCCAGTAGTAACCCCGCGGGAAGGATCTGTAATCCATGAACCCCTTGCCCAATGAAACAGTCGTCGAGATCTGGTTTACGCACAACATTGCGCATGGGCAATATATGGTCGTCAGTAGTGACCAAGCGCGACGGTTCGGTAATCCATCATTCCCAGTCAAATGTAAACGATGGCGTATAAACAGCGCTCCGCCGTGTATTACACACTACGGCTAAACTTGCGTAGACCTTTGTAACAACTCGCCGTGCCCAAACGTTCATTCATTCAGATCAGGTTTACGCCGAACATATCCCGGCCGTAGTAAGCCAAGTCCACGAAGCCTAAGCAAACGAGGAGACGCAAATGGAAACGATAGGCGTACAGACAGAACTCCGATGTGGATTACGCAACGATGGCTCAATGTGCGTAACCCTGCGAAACAACTACCCATGTCCAAACATTCAGTCATTCAGATATGGTTTACGCCGAACATGTCGCCGCCGTGGTAAGCCATGTCCACGAAGCCTAAGCAAACGAGGCGACGCAAATGTAAACGATGGCCTATAGACAGCACTCCGCTGTGGATTACAAAACGACAACCTGGCGTGCGTAAACCTACGGGACATACTCCAGTCTACGGTGCTGCTGAGTAAACCATAGAGTTACCATGCAAAAAGCATTGCCAGTAGTAACCCCGCGGGAAGGATCTGTAATCCATGAACCCCATGCCCAATGAAACAGTCGACGAGATCTGGTTTACGCACAAAATGCGCATGGGCAATATATGGTCGTCAGTAGTGACCAAGCGCGACGGTTCGGTAATCCATCATTCCCAGTCAAATGTAAACGATGGCGTATAAACAGCGCTCCGCCGTGGATTACACACTACGGCTAAACTTGCGTAGACCTTTGTAACAACTCCCCGTGCCCAAACGTTCATTCATTCAGATCAGGTTTACGCCGAACATATCCCGGCCGTAGTAAGCCAAGTCCACGAAGCCTAAGCAAACGAGGAGACGCAAATGTAAACGATAGGCGTACAGACAGAACTCCGATGTGGATTACGCAACTATGGCTCAATGTGCGTAACCCTGCGAAACAACTACCCATGTCCAAACATTCAGTCATTCAGATATGGTTTACGCCGAACATGTCGCCGCCGTGGTAAGCCATGTCCACGAAGCCTAAGCAAACAAGGCGACGCAAATGTAAACGATGGCCTATAACAGCACTCCGCTGTGGATTACAAAACGACAACCTGGCGTGCGTAAACCTACGGGACATACTCCAGTCTACGGTGCTGCTGAGTAAACCATAGAGTTACCAAGCAAAAAGCGTTGCCAGTAGTAACCCCGCGGGAAGGATCTGTAATCCATGAACCCCTTGCCCAATGAAACAGTCGTCGAGATCAGGTTTACGCACAACATTGCGCATGGGCAATATATGGTCGTCAGTAGTAACCAAGCGCGACGGTTTGGTAATCCATCATTCCCAGTCAAATGTAAACGATGCGTATAAACAGCACTCCGCCGTGGATTACACACTACGGTTAAACTTGCGTAGACCTGTGTAACAACTCCCCGTGCCTAAACATTCAGTCATTCAGATCAGGTTTACGCCGAACATGTCCCAGCTGTGGTAAGCCAAGTCCACGAAGCCTAAGCAAACGAGGCGACGCAAATGTAAACGATGGCCTATAACAGCACTCCGCTGTGGATTACAAAACGACAACCTGGCGTGCGTAAACCTACGGGACATACTCCAGTCTACGGTGCTGCTGAGTAAACCATAAAGTTACCAAGCAAAAAGCGTTGCCAGTAGTAACCCCGCGGGAAAGATCTGTAATCCATGAACCCCTTGCCAAATGAAACAGTCGTCGAGATCTGGTTTACGCACAAATTGCGCATGGGCAATATATGGTCGTCAGTAGTGACCAAGCGCGACGGTTCGGTAATCCATCATTCCCAGTCAAATGTAAACGATGGCGTATAAACAGCGCTCCGCCGTGTATTACACACTACGGCTAAACTTGCGTAGACCTTTGTAACAACTCGCCGTGCCCAAACGTTCATTCATTCAGATCAGGTTTACGGCGAACATATCCCGGCCGTAGTAAGCCAAGTCCACGAAGCCTAAGCAAACGAGGAGACGCAAATGTAAACGATAGGCGTACAGACAGAACTCCGACGTGGATTACGCAACGATGGCTCAATGTGCGTAACCCTGCGAAACAACTACCCATGTCCAAACATTCAGTCATTCAGATATGGTTTACGCCGAACATGTCGCCGCCGTGGTAAGCCATGTCCACGAAGCCTAAGCAAACGAGGCGACGCAAATGTAAACGATGGCCTATAACAGCACTACGCTGTGGATTACAGAACGACAACCTGGCGTGCGTAAACCTACGGGACATACTCCAGTCTACGGTGCTGCTGAGTAAACCATAGAGTTACCAAGCAAAAAGCGTTGCCAGTAGTAACCCCGCGGGAAGGATCTGTAATCCATGAACCCCTTGCCCAATGAAACAGTCGTCGAGATCAGGTTTACGCACAACATTGCGCATGGGCAATATATGGTCGTCAGTAGTAACCAAGCGCGACGGTTTGGTAATCCATCATTCCCAGTCAAATGTAAACGATGCGTACAAACAGCACTCCGCCGTGGATTACACACTACGGCTAAACTTGCGTAGACCTGTGTAACAACTCCCCGTGCCTAAACGTTTAGTCATTCAGATCAGGTTTACGCCGAACATGTCCCGGCCGTAGTAAGCCATGTCCACGAAGCCTAAACAAACGAGGAGACGCAAATGTAAACGATAGGCGTACAGACAGAACTCCGAAGTGGATTACGCAACGGTGGCTCAATGTGCGTAACCCTGCGGAACAACTACCCATGTCCCAACATTCAGTCATTCAGATATGGTTTACGCCAAAAATGTCGCTGCCGTGGTAAGCCATGTCCACGAAGCCTAAGCAAACGAGGCGACGCAAATGTAAACGATAGGCGTACAGACAGAACTCCGATGTGGATTACGCAACGATGGCTCAATGTGCGTAACCCTACGGAACAACTACCCATGTCCAAACATTCAGTCATTCAGATATGGTTTACGCCGAACATGTCGCCGCCGTGGTAAGCCAAGTCCACAAAGCCTAAGCAAACGAGGCGACGCAAATGTAAACGATGGCCTATAGACAGCACTCCGCTGTGGATTACAAAACGACAACCTGGCGTGCGTAAACCTACGGGACATACTCCAGTCTACGGTGCTGCTGAGTAAACCACAGAGTTACCAAGCAAAAAGCGTTGCCAGTAGTAACCCCGCGGGAAGGATCTGTAATCCATGAACCCCTTGCCCAATGAAACAGTCGTCGAGATCTGGTTTATGCAGAAATTGCGCATGGGCAATATATGGTCGTCAGTAGTGACCAAGCGCGACGGTTCGGTAATCCATCATTCCCAGTCAAATGTAAACGATGGCGTATAAACAGCGCTCCGCCGTGGATTACACACTACGGCTAAACTTGCGTAGACCTTTGTAACAACTCCCCGTGCCCAGACGTTCAGTCATTCAGATCAGGTTTACGCCGAACATATCCCGGCCGTAGTAAGCCAAGTCCACGAAGCCTAAGCAAACGAGAAGACGCAAATGTAAACGATAGGCGTACAGACAGAACTCCGATGTGGATTACGCAACGATGGCTCAATGTGCGTAACCCTGCGAAACAACTACCCATGTTCAAACATTCAGTCATTCAGATATGGTTTACGCCGAACATGTCGCCGCCGTGGTAAGCCATGTCCACGAAGCCTAAGCAAACGAGGCGACGCAAATGTAAACGATGGCCTATAACAGCACTACGCTGTGGATTACAGAACGACAACCTGGCGTGCGTAAACCTACGGGACATACTCCAGTCTACGGTGCTGCTGAGTAAACCATAGAGTTACCAAGCAAAAAGCATTGCCAGTAGTAACCCCGCGGGAAGGATCTGTAATCCATGAACCCCTTGCCCAATGAAACAGTCGTCGAGATCAGGTTTACGCACAACATTGTGCATGGGCAATATATGGTCGTCAGTAGTAACCAAGCGCGACGGTTTGGTAATCCATCATTCCCAGTCAAATGTAAACGATGTGTACAAACAGCACTCCGCCGTGGATTACACACTACGGCTAAACTTGCGTAGACCTGTGTAACAACTCCCCGTGCCTAAACGTTTAGTCATTCAGATCAGGTTTACGCCGAACATGTCCCGGCCGTAGTAAGCCATGTCCACGAAGCCTAAACAAACGAGGAGACGCAAATGTAAACGATAGGCGTACAGACAGAACTCCGAAGTGGATTACGCAACGATGGCTCAATGTGCGTAACCCTGCGGAACAACTACCCATGTCCAAACATTCAGTCATTCAGATATGGTTTACGCCGAACATGTCGCCGCCGTGGTAAGCCATGTCCACAAAGCCTAAGCAAACGAGGCGACGCAAATGTAAACGATGGCCTATAGACAGCACTCCGCTGTGGATTACAAAACGACAACCTGGCGTGCGTAAACCTACGGGACATACTCCAGTCTACGGTGCTGCTGAGTAAACCACAGAGTTACCAAGCAAAAAGCGTTGCCAGTAGTAACCCCGCGGGAAGGATCTGTAATCCATGAACCCCATGCCCAATGAAACAGTCGTCGAGATCTGGTTTACGCACAAATTGCGCATGGGCAATATATGGTCGTCAGTAGTGACCAAGCGTGACGGTTCGGTAATCCATCATTCCCAGTCAAATGTAAACGATGGCGTATAAACAGCGCTCCGCCGTGGATTACACACTACGGCTAAACTTGCGTAGACCTTTGTAACAACTCCCCGTGCCCAAACGTTCAGTCATTCAGATCAGGTTTATGCCGAACATATCCCGGCCGTAGTAAGCCAAGTCCACGTAGCCTAAGCAAACGAGGAGACGCAAATGTAAACGATAGGCGTACAGACAGAACTCCGATGTGGATTACGCAACGATGGCTCAATGTGCGTAACCCTGCGAAACAACTACCCATGTCCAAACATTCAATCATTCAGATATGGTTTACGCCGAACATGTCGCCGCCGTGGTAAGCCATGTCCATGAAGCCTAAGCAAACGAGGCGACGCAAATGTAAACAATGGCCTATAACAGCACTCCGCTGTGGATTACAAAACGACAACCTGCCGTGCGTAAACCTACGGGACATAGTCCAGTCTACAGTGCTGCTGAGTAAACCATAGAGTTACCAAGCAAAAAGCGTTGCCAGTAGTAACCCCGCGGGAAGGATCTCTAATCCATGAACCCCTTGCCCAATGAAACAGTCGTCGAGATCAGGTTTACGCACCACATTGCGCATGGGCAATATATGGTCGTCAGTAGTGACCAGGCGCGACGGTTCGGTAATCCATCATTCCCAGTCAAATGTAAACGATGGCGTATAAAAAGCACTCCGCCGTGGATTACGCACTACGGCTAAACTTGCGTAGACCTGTGCATTAACTCCCCGTGCCCAAACGGTTAGTCATTCAGATCAGGTTTACGCCGAACATGTCCCGGCCATGGTAAGTCATGTCCACGAAGCCTAAGCAAACAAGGCGACGCAAATGTAAACGATGGCGTATTCAAGCAGACTTATTTTCCCCGCAAGCAAGTTATGTTTACATGCAGAGATAACACAGCGATACCTGATTGTGCAGATATTCAGCCCCCGAGTCTGTGGATAGTTAGTATAATTATGTACAGACTCAAATAGACTAGAAGCATGTTTTGGTAAATTGTCATTTGTTATGCTGATATTGTCAGATAATCCAGCAAAACTGAATGTTATACAAATAATGTAGATGATTAAGTGTATATCTCAGCAATTAACTTCCCAGATTATTGATCCGAGTCATTCAGCTTTATCCACTGGGTCACATAGTTACTGTGACAAATTTGTCTTGTCTTCAGGGAATCTGGACAGACGTTTTTCTGATTCTATAGCTGAATCGTCAAGTCATAACTGTCCTTTCAGATTCTCCATCTTTGGCCTTTATAACCAGACCTGAAGCCAGCAAGTACTGCGTCTCTTCCACCATGGCCAGCCGCAAAAACTCCAGACGCAAGAGCTCTTCCTCCGCAGCATCACCGGTTCTGGGCAATGCCCAGCCGCCACCCGCGAATCTAGTGCCGCCAGCAGATCCAGCTCCAGATCCGGTGCCTCTCGAGATGATCCTGGTGCAGGATGAGCCCCCGCTCGCAGTCATCCCTCCTCCGCCTAATGTTCCTGCATTGTCGGAGCCGATCGCCATCTCACCTGGCGAAGAAGATGAGGGTGAACCGCGCAGGAGATACCCGTCGGGACGCAACGACCTTCTCGCCAAGCCCTCCTGCGTCGCGCACAGGACTCGCAGCCGCCGTCGCGGATAGGTTTAGGTCTTAGTGTCAGGCTGATGCCTTCTTGAGTCTCTTGTAATGCATATCTTGTCTGCATCGTGATGTTTGTCTGCATCTTCACCTTTTGGTGATTTATCCTGTTTGCATCGTGTTGCATTCTGTTATTAGTGAAATAAAGAGACTCAACTGAGTCAAGTTTTAATTCAACTAATATGTTCAACATTCGAGTAGTATCTTTGTTAAGAAGCAATAACCGCTTCGCCGAGTAATCTTAGCCGAGTGAATCAGCCGAGTGATTTGGCCGAGTGACTTGGCTGAGTGACTTGAGTCTTGACCGAGTAGTTTAGCCAAGTAACTTGGCCGAGTGATTATTAGGGCTCCAAATTTCCCGCCCATCTGGAACCCTAGCGTATCAGGGCAGCCAAACGGTTAAAAAATCTTGGCCGTAGAGATAAACTCGGACAATCCAGGCCGCCGGGTTTAATATTCCTAGCTATAAAACTGGACCCTGCCGCATCGACAGTTCCTTCTCCTTGCTTTCGTATTTTCCTTCATTCACCAAATCCTCAATCTCCCCTTACTCAATCTCCCCGTACTGTGGCGGGACGAGCTGTTGTTGAATGTGGAGGAGAGAAGATCTGGAACACTCGCTGGGGCGCGTCCTCTCCTCAGGTGCGCCGCGGGTAGCCACGTGGCGCAGCGCCACCGGCTCACAAAGGGCCTTGGTGGCGCGGAGGGGGGATGGGCTCCCTCTTTTTCATTCGACCTCCGCGGCCTGGCTGGGCCGCGGCGTCCGTCCTCGGCCCACTGGCTCCTTGGGCCGACACACGGGCACGGGACCACGGTTTACGCTTCCGTTTCGGTGGTTGACTCCCGACAACAGTTTTAGTTTGGCGGGCCCTGGCTCTATCGCCTGTTTACGCACGCTGCGCTTGTCCGTAGTAAACCAAAGTTTACGCACGTATATCCGACGGTGCGCAATGCACAGCGACTGGTGCTGTCTCTGTGCCATCGTTTACATTTGGCTTATTAGGCTTCGTGGACATGGCTTACAGAGGTTGCGCGCCTGTTGTGCGTAGCCTCTTTAGTTTGGCGAGTCCAATGGTTTACTACCAGTGTGGCCACGACCGCGTCAGCTGCAGCGATGCCATTACCAGATGCCTTGTTCACCGCGAGAATCGAGCTCCTCCTTGCTACTCTTCACAACCTGCAGGCTGCAGATGTATGATGCATGCTGGCAGCGCGATTGACTTACGTTGCTCGATCTCGATCTCTCTAGCTGTGGATTCAAAGCGTAGCTAGTTATCTCGTGATACGAGTGTCCTGGCCTTGGAAGGCTTTGTGGTCGTGCCTTACGTCGTTTAATGGCCGTAATTAGGCCAAGGGTCGCACACAAATGCGAGGGGAGCGGGCCGGCGCACGGCGGCTAGCGGCACCGCGAGCTGGGCTCCAGAGAGACCTACGGCGACGGCGGCCGTGCGGGAGCAAGCACGGTGCAAGACTCTACACTCGCGCGGTGTTCAAACGTGTCCGTGCAACAATGAAGAATTGAAGTGTCACACGTGGACGTGGGAGAGCACAGGCACCGTCTGTACTCCAGCCGGGTCAAACAAATACTTACGAAATGCATGCATGGGTTCGCGCTGTCACGGAGATAGGGCGAGATGGAGAGATTACTGTGGCGGGACGAGCCGTTGTTGAATGTGGAGGAGAGAAGATCTGGAACACTCGTTGGGGCGCATCCTCTCCTCAGGTGCACCGCGGGTAGCCACGTGGCGCAGCGCCACCGGCTCACAAAGGGCCTTGGCGGCGCGGAGGGGGGATGGGCTCCCTCTTTTTCATTCGACCTCCGCGGCCTGGCTGGGCCGCGGCGTCCGTCCTCGGCCCACTGGCTCCTTGGGCCGACACACGGGCACAGGACCACGGTTTACGCTTCCGTTTCGGTGGTTGACTCCCGACAACAGTTTTAGTTTGGCGGGCCCTGGCTCTATCGCCTGTTTACGCACGCTGCGCTTGTCCGTAGTAAACCAAAGTTTATGCACGTATATTCGACGGTGCGCAATGCACAGCGACTGGTGCTGTCTCTGTGCCATCGTTTACATTTGGCTTATTAGGCTTCGTGGACATGGCTTACAGAGGTTGCGCGCCCTGTTGTGCGTAGCCTCTTTAGTTTGGCGAGTCCAATGGTTTACTACCAGTGTGGCCACGACCGCGTCAGCTGCAGCGATGCCATTACCAGATGCCTTGTTCACCGCGAGCCTCGAGCTCTTCCTCCTTGCTACTCTTCACAACCTGCAGGCTGCAGATGTATGATGCATGCTGGCAGCGCGATTGACTTACGTTGCTCGATCTCGATCTCTCTAGCTGTGGATTCAAAGCGTAGCTAGTTATCTCGTCATACGAGCGTCCTGGCCTTGGAAGGCTTTGTGGTCGTGCCTTACGTCGTTTAATGGCCGTAATTAGGCCAAGGGTCGCACACAAATGCGAGGGGAGCGGGCCGGCGCATGGCGGCTAGCGGCACCGCGAGCTGGGCTCCAGAGAGACCTGCGGCGACGGCGGCCGTGCGGGAGCAAGCACGGTGCAAGACTCTACACTCGCGCGGTGTTCAAACGTGTCCGTGCAACGATGAAGAATTGAAGTGTCACACGTGGACGTGGGAGAGCACAGGCACCGTGTCACACCCCAAAATTTCAAATTTTGGAATGTGACTTAAATTTCACTAAATTTAAAAACTTTTTAGATTAGTTTAAAATTTTGCTTTAATATTTTATTGTCGCCACTTTTTTTAGGCAAATGTAATTATTTTCTAAATCAAAATAATCAATATAGGTTATCTAAAATTTGTTTGTTGCATTCATGCTGAGTAGATTGCAGTAGGTCTTTAATGAGTGGAAAATTTATTTAAAATTCATTAGCAATCGTTTTTGTTTAATATAGAAATTAGAAATAGTAAAGAAGAGAAAAAGCCGTTGCCCGCACTGGGCTGAATCTTATGGTGGCTCATCATTTTCTTTTTCTCGTTTTCCCTTTCTTTTCTTTGCATGGGTTGGCTTCCTCTTCCCGTGGCCAAACCGGACCTGTCTCGAATCCTTGCTGAGCCACCGCCACCGTTGCCATTGATCCGAGCTTGATCATTCACGTGAGGATGCCGCCATGGATGAAGCCAATGAGCTATCGGGGATTCTGACAACGTACATTCCTACTATTTTTTTTTCGACGAGTCCTGACTACCTCGCTCGAGGAGTCGGCATTGCGCCTCGTCCTCGCATGCCCTCTTTTGGTCCTCTACAAGTGAACTCAATCTGCCGTCACTCGTTTCCCTTCTTTTTCTTCCTGTCGTGGCCGTGCTATCTAGCTTTCGCCAATGTCATGTTATCTCGTTGCAGACCCTGCTGCTACGCTCTCTCTCTCTCTCTCTCTCAGCGCAAAGAATTCCCAGCTTTGTTTTTGTTTCTTTTCTCCCTTTTTGTCTTTGCCGCTACTTCTGTCCTGCCATTCTGCTCCTTCATCTTGTTTTGCTTGCAAGCGATCTAGCCTCTGCAGTTCAGTCCTAGGCTGCAGTTAGAACTCTCCAAGATTTCGAGCCCAACAAAAATGTAATTGCTGCCACCTGTGTGTTGTTTTGGCCAGTCCAGCACAAAGAACATGGTGGCGTTTGGCAAGCATGACAACACGGCCCTTACCAGGACCCAAAGCCTACTTCTGGTGTGCACCTAAGCCCTGCTCAACCCAGCCCAGCACGCCACCACGCCCAGCCTGCCACCGATCGTGCAACACCAGGACTCGCACTGAAGGTATCGTTATCGTACGTGCTTTGCTCCCAGGAAAAACACACGACAAAAAAACCCTATCTCGCCTCCCTGGACCCCTCCCTTACCCTTCCAATCCTCAATGCGCCGCCAGGCCGCCTCCCCACGTCACCATCCTCACTGCCAGTCGCGATCTTCCCCGGGATCCCAACTTGTCACTCGCGTTCCCGGAGATCTGCAGCTCGGATCGTCGCGCCCTTTGACCACAAGGTGCACCTGTTCGTCCTCCTCAAGCCCACGAATCAGAGCGGCCATTGGAATACCCAAGTACGAGATATTCCCGTCGCCGTCACCGTCGCCCTGCATCTGGACGCGCCCAGCGCAGGCCCTGAAGACGACGGCGTTCCGGGTAATCCAGCCAACCAAATTCTATGAAATTCCGTCACATTGTGCCTCTGTTCATCCTCCTTGTGACCACGTATCAGATCGGTCATAAGATCAACGATGGTGTCGATCTGGACGCCAACGTGCCCTCTGCCCTGTTTCTGGACATGCCCGGCGCCTGTTCTGGTGAAAACATCCACGTTCCCGATGATCCATTGACGCAAACTCGATGAAACTTTGCTGTGTTGTGCACCTGATCATAACTCACGTCTTTGCAATTCAGATCTGCAGAAAGTTGACTGACGCCGACTGTCTCGCAGTTGACCTATCTTCTATCCTTCTTCTGCGTTCCCAGCGATCCGTTCAACCGAATGCCCCCAAACTTTAACAGAAGGTGCTCTCGGTCTTCATCCACCGTAACCCAGAAGATGAGAGCCATAGGATCACTGAAGCGTTAAGGATCTACGTCATTGTGGCCCTGACCCATGTCTGTGCACAGCCAACATATACTCTGAAGACGTCCGCGTTCCCGGTAATCTATCCAACCAAATCCTTTGAAAATTCACCTCAACGTGCCTTTGATCATGCTCTATCACCGTAAAAATCAGATTTTCCAAAGGATGATCGACATCGCTGATCTCAACGGCGATGTGCCGGCTGTTCTTCTTCTAGACGTCAGCAGCGGAGTTTCCTGAAGTTTGGGTCCGTGTTTCCAGTGCCCCATAAAAGTCTTTCATGTGCCATCTATGTCACGAACTGTGCCATCTCTTGTTTTCGAGGATCACCAAAGGGCTTGACCGCACAAGCATCGAAGCCACTGGAACTGATATGAAGTTTGGCCTGTTGTCGTTGTTCCGGTTAGAGACATCTCTCTCGTCTTCTCGACCACGAGCCTCCTTGTTGATGTTTCTCTGACATGCTTTACACTCAAGGTGAGATTTTCATGTCCCTTTTTCTGCCATAGCTTTTGATCATGTTTGGTTTAGTGTCCTATAGCATGAAGAATGGTTCGACTAATGTTTAATGAGCGCACCGACATCGATCGTTAGAACTTGAAATCAAGTGACGTGGTTTTCTAATGTTTATTTATAACACCTGTGAAGTTTTCAAAACTGAAACAAAACCTACTGTCTTATGCAAAAGAAATCTATTTTCATTTTATTTGGTTTCTTCTTCGAAATAACAAAACCATTTAATTGATTAACTCTCCGAATGTCATTTATTTTCAGAAAACCTCTTTTTACTTCAAAAGCTCATAACTTTTTACTCTTAGATCCGTTTTAAGCGATTCTTGCACTATCGCGATCGTAGCGACAAGAACTATCTTATAGTACTGTTTTTATGGAAATTGGATACTGTTTGGTGTACTGTTTCTTATTGCTTGTGCATTCTGTGCTTTGCATGTGACCATCATTTAGAAACGCGTGTTCGAGAACCACCAAGAGGAAGATCAAGACATGAAGACTCTGAGCAGCAACACTTATATTGAGGCAAGTGCCCTTGATGCATTCTGAACCTATTTCTTTCTCCCTCTAGTTTTGCATGCATTGCGTTTAATTTGAATCCCATGTGTCATACCTTGTTCCTTACTTTATCCTTGTCGCCCGGGTGTGGTTAATAATGTGGATGGGTATGTCATGCTTAGCTTGCTGTCATGGGGTGGATAACAACTTGACTAATAATCTTGACTAATGGTTCACTTCAACATAATCTTCACGGACCGCTTAATCTTTTTAGCAACATGGAACTTAGGTGATCCAAGCAGGAGGATGTTGATGATGGTGCGGGTATGCACATGTATCTGTCATGGTACTGTTGGTTTGTGGTTAGTACCTGCTTGTGATCATAAGGACCGGTTCGTGGAGCGGCAACCCAGGACAACAGCGCAAAGCACAGGGTTGATTATGGTAGACTCGGTCAAGTATTATGCTAACTTCCCAGTTTTGCCGGCGTTCATGGAAAGAGGGAGGAAGGGTTACTTCCAAACTCAGGTGATCGAGGGGTACTCTAGCCAAGGCGCAAGAGGGGTCTACTGTTTCAGGGGTACTGGCAGTAGGGAAACCTTAGCGGGGATGTTGGCTGGCTGGGAAGCGCTTTGAAAGACCATGTGGTGATCTCTTGGTCTCACACCTTTGGTAGTGTGAAGGCGACATAGAGGTTTTAGTCACTGAATAGTGATGAAATCACCACCCTGTGGGTAAAGTTGTGCACCTCTACAGAGAAGTAAAACTGTCATGAAAGCCGTGCTCACGGTCAGGAGCGGCCTGGATCCTCACATGATTAGAGAATGGATGGTTGGACTTGGATGGTTTTGGGTGGTTAACACGTTTTGCTGCAAGGGGGTACCTTGTAGTGCTTAATTTAATAACTTTGGGGTTCGGGATTTCACTTAGTAATATAGGTGCTTTAATAGTGTCTTAAGTTAAGTTGCTTTTCTGCTATGAACCATATGTCAGCCTTTCTTGTTATAAGCTTGCATTGCATATACTTTCCCACACTTGCGGAGTACGACATGTACTCACGCTTGCTATTTCCTCTACAATCATGATATGCTGCTCAGAGAGTGAAGATGGACTACTTTGAAGACGATGGTGCAGACTAAGCTTGTGGAGCCCCCGGTCGACTGCCTGTGGCGTTATGGAGTCTTCCGCTAGCGTTTGTATTTGTTTAGTCCTTTGAGACATTGTAATAATTATACGATTTACTTGTGACATTGGTTGTACTATTACTTCATTTTGTCCTATATGCGTGAATCTTGATCCTGGGCACACATATAGATGAGCATTCGGTTTTGGCCTTAAAACCGGGTGTGACACACCGTCTGTACTCCAGCCGGGTCAAACAAATACTTACGAAATGCATGCGTGGGTTCGCGCTGTCACGGAGATAGGGCGAGATGGAGAGATTACTGTGGCGGGACGAGCCGTTGTTGAATGTGGAGGAGAGAAGATCTGGAACACTCGCTGGGGCGCGTCCCCTCCTCAGGTGCGCCGCGGGTAGCCACGTGGCGCAGCGCCACCGGCTCACAAAGGGACTTGGCGGCACGGAGGGGGGATGGGCTCCCTCTTTTTCATTCGACCTCCGCGGCCTGGCTGGGCCGCGGCGTCCGTCCTCGGCCCACTGGCTCCTTGGGCCGACACACGGGCACGGGACCACGGTTTACGCTTCCGTTTCGGTGGTTGACTCCCGACAACAGTTTTAGTTTGGCGGGCCCTGGCTCTATCGCCTGTTTACGCACGCTGCGCTTGTCCGTAGTAAACCAAAGTTTACGCACGTATATCCGACGGTGCGCAATGCACAGCGACTGGTGCTGTCTCTGTGCCATCGTTTACATTTGGCTTATTAGGCTTCGTGGACATGGCTTACAGAGGTTGCGCGCCCTGTTGTGCGTAGCCTCTTTAGTTTGGCGAGTCCAATGGTTTACTACCAGTGTGGCCATGACCGCGTCAGCTGCAGCGATGCCATTACCAGATGCCTTGTTCACCGCGAGCCTCGAGCTCTTCCTCCTTGCTACTCTTCACAACCTGCAGGCTGCAGATGTATGATGCATGCTGGCAGCGCGATTGACTTACGTTGCTCGATCTCGATCTCTCTAGCTGTGGATTCAAAGCGTAGCTAGTTATCTCGTGATACGAGCGTCCTGGCCTTGGAAGGCTTTGCGGTCGTGCCTTACGTCGTTTAATGGCCGTAATTAGGCCAAGGGTCGCACACAAATGCGAGGGGAGCGGGCCGGCGCACGGCGGCTAGCGGCACCGCGAGCTGGGCTCCAGAGAGACCTGCGGCGACGGCAGCCGTGCGGGAGCAAGCACGGTGCAAGACTCTACACTCGCGCGGTGTTCAAACGTGTCCGTGCAATAATGAAGAATTGAAGTGTCACACGTGGACGTGGGGGAGCACAGGCACCGTCTGTACTCCAGTCGGGTCAAACAAATACTTACGAAATGCATGCATGGGTTCGCGCTGTCACGGAGATAGGGCGAGATGGAGAGATTACTATGGCGGGATGAGCCGTTGTTGAATGTGGAGGAGAGAAGATCTGGAACACTCGCTGGGGCGCGTCCTCTCCTCAAGTGCGCCGCGGGTAGACACGTGGCGCAGCGCCACCGGCTCACGAAGGGCCTTGGCGGCGCGGAGGGGGGATGGGCTCCCTCTTTTTCATTCGACCTCCGCGGCCTGGCTGGGCCGCGGTGTCCGTCCTCGGCCCACTGGCTCCTTGGGCCGACACACGGGCACGGGACCACGGTTTACGCTTCCGTTTCGGTGGTTGACTCCCGACAACAGTTTTAGTTTGGCGGGCCCTGGCTCTATCGCCTGTTTACGCACGCTGCGCTTGTCCGTAGTAAACCAAAGTTTACGCACGTATATCCAACGGTGCGCAATGCACAGCGACTGGTGCTGTCTCTGTGCCATCGTTTACATTTGGCTTATTAGGCTTCGTGGACATGGCTTACAGAGGTTGCGCTCCCTGTTGTGCGTAGCCTCTTTAGTTTGGCGAGTCCAATGGTTTACTACCAGTGTGGCCACGACCGCGTTAGCTGCAGCGATGCCATTACCAGATGCCTTGTTCACCGCGAGCCTCGAGCTCTTCCTCCTAGCTTGCCCTGGCTCTATCGCCTGTTTACGCGCGCTGCGCCCATCTTTTCCAAAGTTTACGCACGTATATCCAACGGTGCGCAATGCACAGCGACTAGTGCTGTTGTGCTCTATACCTTCGTTTACATTTGGCTTATTAAGCTTCGTGGACATGGCTTACAGAGGTTGCGCGCGCTGTTGTGCATAGTCCTGATCTGAATGACGGTTTATTATTACATGGGCAAGGGGAACGATGGACTACGGAACCTGCTGAGACTATGGTTTACTCACCATGTAGATAGTGAGAATATCGATTACTCTGACAGGCCCATATATTTTGCGACGCCATGGAAACGTCTGGACGGCTGATATGGCGTTTGTCAGACTAAAATGTAATTTCGACACACGGTACGGGTCGATCGAACATCCGTGTATTTTCGGTACACTATAAGGGTTCCTGACAAAAATTAAATCTTGAAGTTGTGTAATTTTTAAGTCATACAGGGTTTAACATGCAATACGGTTTTGGAAATGTTAACGAAATAACAGAAAATACGGAGGGTCCACTGGCAAACTAAAAGGTCTGGTTGTGGGCCTTTAAAAACCAGGGGCAGCGCGATAGAGATCATATGCGGCATGTCGAACACTCAGACTTTTCTTCGCAGTAAGTAATCGATAAGACCAAAATGAGTAAACGACTCGGGAGGATCGTCTGTGCTATTGGCCCACCTGGAGTCATACGTGAGACGAGCCAAATCAACGGAGTAGACACGCGTAAACAATGGATTCCTTACGTAACTCTAATGTTAGGCCGGCCGGTTTAATCGGCGAAGGATCGTTTGTGCAGGAGACATAGCACAATATTTTGGAACAGATCCACTAGACGTAACCCACCAAGGTGTAAACGAAGTAGTTTCTGTGTAAACCAGCGCCTCCACCGGTCTTCCTTGTCTCCGGCAACGATGACGCTGCGGCGCTGGTTTACCAAACCCAACTCGCTGGACTCTCACCGGGATGTCATGGCCACGTTCGTCGTCGACGGCGACGACGGCGAGGTTAGACTGTTACGAATGATGCCGCACAGAACTCTCGGTGAAATGACCATGGTACCCACGAGCGAAAAAAAAATATAATTTTGAGGCGGAAATATTGACTGCCACGTGTCGTTACGGGATTTGCTCGTCGCATGTCTACGCCGGTTTATGCCGACCGCAGTGGAGAATCACTCTTATGCAATTGGATTGTTCCCATAGGAAAACAATCAAAATCATGAGTTTACTTGCAGACGATGCAAACCGGGCTGTTCCGGAGCCGTTTTAGTGCATTAGTGCGGTTTCGTGCAAAACGCACCAAAAACGCGCGGGAAGGTCTCATTTTCTCTTGTTATGATGTTTTGATGTAATTGGATTGTTCCCATAGGAAAACAATCAAAATTATGAGTTTACTTGCAGTCGATGCAAACCGGGCTGTTCCTGAGCCGTTTTTGTGCAGTAGTGCTGTTTCATGCAAAACAATACAAGAAGCGCTCGTTTTCACTCGTTATGATGTTTTGATGTAATTGGATTGTTCCCATAGGAAAACACTGAAAAACATGAGTTTACTTGCGGACAATGCAAACCGTGATGTTCCGGATCCATTTTGGTAATTAGTGCTGTTTCGGGCAAAACGTACCAAAACGGTGCGGGAAGTGCTCGTTTTCACTCGTTATGGTGTTTTGATGTAATTGGATGGTTCCCATAGGAAAACACTCAAAAACATGAGTTTACTTGCGGTCGATGCAAAACGGGATATTCCGGAGCCGTTTTGGCGCATTAGCGCTGTTTCATGCAAAACGCACCCAAACAGCACAGGAAGCACTCATTTTCACTCGATATGATGTTTTGATGTAATTCGATCGCTCCTATAGGAAAACACTAAAAAACATGAGTTTACTTGCGGACAATGCAAACCGGGATGTTCCGGAGCCGTTTTGGCGCATTAGTGCTGTTTCAGGCAAAACGCACCAAAACAGCACAGGAAGCACTCATTTTCACTCGATATGATGTTTTGATGTAATTGGATTGCTCCCATAGTAAAACCCTGAAAAACATGAGTTTACTTGCGGACAATGCAAACAAGGATGTTCCGGAGCCGTTGGTGCATTAGTGCGGTTTCGTGCAAAACGCACCAAAACGGCACGGGAAGGTCTCATTTTCACTTGTTATGATGTTTTTATGCAATTGGATTGTTCCCATAGGAAAACAATCAAAATCATGAGTTTACTTGCAGACGATGCAAACCGGGCTGTTCCGGAGGCGTTTTTGTGCATTAGTGCTGTTTCGTGCAAAATGCACCAAAAACGCGCGGGAAGATCTCGTTTTCACTTGTTATGATGTTTTGATGTAATTGGATTGTTCCCATAGGAAAACAATCAAAATCATGAGTTTACTTGCAGTCGATGCAAACCGGGCTATTCCGGAGCCGTTTTTGTGCATTAGTGCTGTTTCATGCGAAACAATATAAGAAGCGCTCGTTTTCACTCGTTATGATGTTTTGATGTAATTGGATTGTTCCCATAGGAAAACACTGAAAAACTTGAGTTTACTTGCGGACAATGCAAACCGGGATGTTTCGGATCCATTTTGGTAATTAGTGCTGTTTCAGGCAAAACATACCAAAACGTTGTGGGAAGTGCTCGTTTTCACTCGTTATGATGTTTTGATGTAATTGGATGGTTCCCATAATAAAACACTCAAAGTCATGAGTTTACTTGCGGTCGATGCAAACCGGGACGTTCCGGAGCCATTTTGGTGCATTAGTGCTGTTTCGTGCAAAACGCATCAAAACGGCACGGGAAGGGGTCGTTTTAACTCATTGATGTTTTGATGTAATTGGAGGGTTCCCATGGAAAACACTCAGAAACATGAGTTTAATTGCGGACGATGCAAACCGAGATGTTCCGGGGCCGTTTTGGTGCATTAGTGCTGTTTTGTGCAAAAAGCACCATAACAGCACGAGAAGCGCTCGATTTCACTCGTTATGATGTTTTGATGTAATTGGATGGTTCCCATAGGAAAACACTCGAAAACATGAGTTTACTTGCGGTCGATGCAAAACGGGATATTCCGGAGCCGTTTTGTCGCATTAGCGCTGTTTCATGCAAAACGCACCCAAACAGCACAGGAAGCACTCATTTTCACTCGATATGATGTTTTGATGTAATTGGATCGCTCCCATAGGAAAACACTAAAAAACATGAGTTTACTTGCGGACAATGCAAACCGGGATGTTCCGGAGCCGTTTTGGCGCATTAGTGCTGTTTCAGGCAAAACGCACCAAAACAGCACAGGAAACACTCATTTTCACTCGATATGATGTTTTGATGTAATTGGATTGCTCCCATAGTAAAACCCTGAAAAACATGAGTTTACTTGCGGACAATGCAAACAAGGATGTTCCGGAGCCGTTGGTGCATTAGTGCGGTTTCGTGCAAAACGCACCAAAACGGCACGGGAAGGTCTCATTTTCACTTGTTATGATGTTTTTATGCAATTGGATTGTTCCCATAGGAAAACAATCAAAATCATGAGTTTACTTGCAGACGATGCAAACTGGGCTGTTCCGGAGCCGTTTTTGTGCATTAGTGCGGTTTCGTGCAAAATGCACCAAAAACGCGCGGGAAGATCTCGTTTTCACTTGTTATGATGTTTTGATGTAATTGGATTGTTCCCATAGGAAAACAATCAAAATCATGAGTTTACTTGCAGTCGATGCAAACCGGGCTATTCCGGAGCCGTTTTTGTGCATTTGTGCTGTTTCATGCGAAACAATACAAGAAGCGCTCGTTTTCACTCGTTATGATGTTTTGATGTAATTGGATTGTTCCCATAGGAAAACACTGAAAAACATGAGTTTACTTGCGGACAATGCAAACCGGGATGTTTCGGATCCATTTTGGTAATTAGTGCTGTTTCGGGCAAAACATACCAAAACGTTGCGGGAAGTGCTCGTTTTCACTCGTTATGATGTTTTGATGTAATTGGATGGTTCCCATAATAAAACACTCAAAGTCATGAGTTTACTTGCGGTCGATGCAAACCGGGACGTTCCGGAGCCATTTTGGTGCATTAGTGCTGTTTCGTGCAAAACGCATCAAAACGGCACGGGAAGGGGTCGTTTTAACTCATTGATGTTTTGATGTAATTGGAGGGTTCCCATGGAAAACACTCAAAAACATGAGTTTAATTGCGGACGATGCAAACCGAGATGTTCCGGGGCCGTTTTGGTGCATTAGTGCTGTTTTGTGCAAAAAGCACCATAACAGCACGAGAAGCGCTCGATTTCACTCGTTATGATGTTTTGATGTAATTGGATGGTTCCCATAGGAAAACACTCAAAAACATGAGTTTACTTGCGGTCGATGCAAAACGGGATATTCCGGAGCCGTTTTGGCGCATTAGCGCTGTTTCATGCAAAACGCACCCAAACAGCACAGGAAGCACTCATTTTCACTCGATATGATGTTTTGATGTAATTGGATCGCTCCCATAGGAAAACACTAAAAAACATGAGTTTACTTGCGGACAATGCAAACCGGGATGTTCCGGAGCCGTTTTGGCGCATTAGTGCTGTTTCAGGCAAAACGCACCAAAACAGCACAGGAAGAACTCATTTTCACTCGATATGATGTTTTGATGTAATTGGATTGCTCCCATAGTAAAACCCTGAAAAACATGAGTTTACTTGCGGACAATGCAAACAAGGATGTTCCGGAGCCGTTGGTGCATTAGTGCGGTTTCGTGCAAAACGCACCAAAACGGCACGGGAAGGTCTCATTTTCACTTGTTATGATGTTTTTATGCAATTGGATTGTTCCCATAGGAAAACAATCAAAATCATGAGTTTACTTGCAGACGATGCAAACCGGGCTGTTCCGGAGCCGTTTTTGTGCATTAGTGCGGTTTCGTGCAAAATGCACCAAAAACGCGCGGGAAGATCTCGTTTTCACTTGTTATGATGTTTTGATGTAATTGGATTGTTCCCATAGGAAAACAATCAAAATCATGAGTTTACTTGCAGTCGATGCAAACCGGGCTGTTCCGGAGCCGTTTTTGTGCATTAGTGCTGTTTCATGCAAAACAATACAAGAAGCGCTCGTTTTCACTCGTTATGATGTTTTGATGTAATTGGATTGTTCCCATAGGAAAACACTGAAAAACATGAGTTTACTTGCGGACAATGCAAACCGGGATGTTCCGGATCCATTTTGGTAATTAGTGCTGTTTCGGGCAAAACGTACCAAAACATTGCGGGAAGTGCTCATTTTCACTCGTTATGATGTTTTGATGTAATTGGATGGTTCCCATAATAAAACACTCAAAGTCATGAGTTTACTTGCGGTCGATGCAAACCGGGACATTCCGGAGCCATTTTGGTGCATTAGTGCTGTTTCGTGCAAAACGCATCAAAACGGCACGGGAAGGGCTCGTTTTCACTCGTTGATGTTTTGATGTAATTGGAGGGTTCCCATGGAAAACACTCAAAAACATGAGTTTAATTGCGGACGATGCAAACCGAGATGTTCCGGAGCCGTTTTGGTGCATTAGTGCTGTTTCGTGCAAAAAGCACCATAACAGCACGAGAAGCGCTCGATTTCACTCGTTATGATGTTTTGATGTAATTGGATGGTTCCCATAGGAAAACACTCAAAAACATGAGTTTACTTGCGGTCGATGCAAAACGGGATATTCCGGAGCCGTTTTGGCGCATTAGTGCTGTTTCATGCAAAACGCACCAAAACAGCACAGGAAGCACTCATTTTCACTTGATATGATGTTTTGATGTAATTGGATTGTTCCTATAGGAAAACACTGAAAAACATGAGTTTACTTGCGGACAATGCAAACCGGGATGTTCCGGATCCATTTTGGTAAATTAGTGCTGTTTGGGGCAAAACGTACCAAAACGGTGCGGATAGCGCTCGTTTTCACTCGTTATGATGTTTTGATGTAATTGGATGGTTCCCATAGGAAAACACTCAAAGTCATGAGTTTACTTGCGGTCGATGCAAACCGGGACGTTCCGGAGCCATTTTGGTGCATTAGTATTGTTTCGTGCAAAATGCATCAATACGGCACGGCAAGGGCTCGTTTTCACTCGTTGATGTTTTGATGTAATTGGAGGATTCCCATGGAAAACACTCAAAAACAAGAGTTTAATTGCAGACGATGCAAACTGAAACCGGGATGTTTTGATGTAATTGGAGGATATTCCGGAGCCGTTTTGGCGCATTAGCGCTGTTTCATGCAAAACGCACCCAAACAGCACAGGAAGCACTCATTTTCACTCGATATGATGTTTTGATGTAATTGGATCGCTCCCATAGGAAAACACTAAAAAACATGAGTTTACTTGCGGACAATGCAAACAAGGATGTTCCGGAGCCGTTGGTGCATTAGTGCGGTTTCGTGCAAAACGCACCAAAACGGCACGGGAAGGTCTCATTTTCACTTGTTATGATGTTTTTATGCAATTGGATTGTTCCCATAGGAAAACAATTGTCATACCCCATTTTCAGAGGTACTTGAATCCACCGTATCAGTCCCTGGATCAGACGCTGATACGGACATTCTCACAGAATGGCATTTCAGAGTCACACCTTTATTTATTACCAAAGCTCATTACAAGCCTTTTAATTTACATAAAAGGTCTTTGATGTGGCCAGAGGCCTTACAACACCACACATCACACCACAGTGGCCATTGCTGGGAAGCAGCAATGCCACACTTTATTCTACGCAACGGACGGCGGAAGCAGATCCACTCCACTAGCAAACTTGCGCGCGACGACCCTAGTCTTCTTCGCCATCGGCTTGAAAGTCATACTCTGCTTCTTCCTCTGAATGATTGATTAAGATGGGGGGGGTGAGTACATAAGGTACTCAGCAAGTCCTAACACAAGGGTGACTCATATGCAAGGGCGATGTCAAGGAATAGGCTGAGGGTTTTCATCGATCGGCTGAAAAGCCAATTTTCGATGCAGGGGTTTGTTTTGCAAAACAAAACATTTTGTAAAACTCTAAGTCATCATTGATAAGATCTTAGTGGGGTTGAGTGGCCCTGGGGGAGAATAAATCCTTCCCGCCAGTTCCCAAAATTTTAACGCTGGCAGGAAACCAGCACACGGCTCCAAACCGGCGTTATTCCGAAAACACAGACGCCAAGGATAACTCACACAAAGAACTAATCATTGTGTGGCCATTGCTTTCGCTTTGTCCAATGCCGTGGAACACGGCTATCCGGATAGATTCTTACGCTCTGCAGAGGTTGTACACTTTACCCACGAGGCATGTCAGACCTTTCCACCGTCGTGGGTCGGAAAGACATGCTAATGGTTCCGTACCTGCCTAATGTCACCACGGTACCACCTCGGAAAATCAGCGACCAGGGGCTTCACGTGGGCATAGCATAGCCAAATAACTTTCACTTGCCAGATCCGACGCCAACCTCGTCAAGATCCTCTCCTGGCTTCCGATTGCAACTCCCTGCCTCCTGGTGGTACCGGGCGATCACTAGTAGGGTGTGGTTCCAAACCCTGCCCATAACAGGGGCTCGTGGTTGCACTCAAGTGCTAGGCAAGGCGGCACATGAACCGGTCCTTATACGACCGAAGCAAGCATCTTCAATAGCTACACTCCAACGAGATGTAGTGTCCCAGAGATAGCCTCCCCACTGAGGACTACCTCGCTTGCTCCCGTCTAAAACATAACCCCCACTATGGGTTTCACTTATTAAGCCCATCCCTTTTATTTCACACACACATCACCAAGTCACACTCACACATTTTCACACAAAAACATGTGAAGCAATATTATTAATTAACACGGTGTGAATGAACCTAAGGTTAATGATTAAAGATTAATGATTGTGGAACCTAGGGTTAACAATGGATTAAGGATAGCAATAAACAAGGCATGGCTTTCAACAATGATAGGTTACTCTAACATTTAAATCATTTTTAAAAGACTATGCACGTTTAATTTGCACACAGGCTCTATATAGGATATTTTGTAAGAATTAATTGGGTTAAATATGATCAAGGTGGTTAGGACTTGCCTTCACCAAAATCTTCCTCCTCTAAGCCTTCTTCGTAGTCGGGGTCCTCGGGTTCCTCCTCGAAGACTTGATCACCTATCGATTAAATAAAAAAAGAAGCTAAATCTACCGCTTAACACGCAATTAAACGATCATTAAAATAAAATAAATAAAATAAAATACACCACTAAAGATGGTTTTGATGGAATATGGTAGAGGACGATTTTAGATGAATAATGGTGTAAGAATTATCGAATTCGGAGTTAAAACGACGAAGATATGAATATTTGAATTTAGGGAAAAAGGATTAAATTAGGGGTAGATTAACTTTAATTAAGTATAACCTCCACCCTAATTTTCCAGATGTGCACAAAGGTTGGAAAAGGGTTAGAAATGATTTTGGGGATTTTTGGATATTTTTGGGAATTTTTCTGAATTTAATTAGGCTCTGGAGATAGATTCTGTGTACACTGAATGTGTGTACCCAGCGTTTTTGTGTGCGAAGCAGAGGCTGACATGTGGGCCAGCTGGGGCCGGGGGCCCCGGGGCTACTGTTTGGTGGACTCGGTCCACAGAAGCATGGACCGAACCTGCGCGTGCGTGTGGTGCACGTGGGCCGCGTGCACCACACGTGCGCGCCACGCGGTGGGGCGTGCCGACGCGGCGCCGACGTGGCTGCCACGCGGACGCCACGCGGGCTCGACGCGGTGCGGTGGCTCCGGCGCGGCGGAGGCGAGGGAAAAAGTTCCGCCTCGCCGGAGGGCTCGTCGGAGCGCCCTGGAGCCGGCGGAATGTTGGGGGATCGAAGGTCTTGGTGAGACAGGTCGAAGCCCTCCAACGAGTGATTGAGATGTTTTGGTCCTGACGAAGCCTTCGGAGGTTGTCGAAGCCTTCGGGTCCCTTCGCGAAGCCCTCTTCGCTTGTCGTCGCTGTCTCCTAGTTGGAGCGTGTTGGTATTTCTTACGGTCACAGATAAATCCGCAAGCGCACGGAGAATACCGTTGTAGCACTTCACCCGTGAGTATTCAAGGGTATCGTATTTTCCACAGGGAAGGCGGTGGTTTACGAGATAGCAGAGTTCATAATCACATAACTAATAATGTACCAAGGTCTAAACAGGGGTAAGGATAAAAGTATGGTAGGGGTAGTGTGACAACACAACCAGAGCAATCCAATCTAACACTAGAACTAAGCCTAGGCTAAGCGGGGTTAAGAAGAGAGCCGAGATGGATCCTTATGTACTTCTTATATTCCTGCTCATGCAACACATACAAGTCTAAGCTCTATGTCAACCTGGAACAAGGGGGGTAACCAGCAGGGCTGTCACCACCTACCGGTATTCCTTCTACCAGGCAATCAAGGCTATCTACCGTAGAACAAAGAGGATTAAGCACAGCAGGGCTGTCACCACCTACCGGCAACCCTCTACCAGGACACGTGACACTAGGGCTATTAAGTCCCTATGCCAGTCCTAGGGTCACGTGACAGCAAGGCAATTAAGTCCTCGCTGCCAGACCTTCTCTTGTTCAAGCAGACAACCAAACACCCACAGCTGTTTATCAACCTAAGCACCACGCTCACATTGCTAAACAGTACTCCCGATTCCCATGGGACTTTGACCCTTCGGATCATCAAGTCGGGAATAAGAGTACACCTAATCCTGACCCGACGGATCAACAGATCAAGTGCTAGAACATGCATGACTCTGACCCTACGGATCATCAAGTCAATGGGTGAGACATGCGTAGCTCTAACCCTGCGGATTAACAAGCTACGATCTATATCACACATAACTCTAACCCTACGGATTAACAAGTCATGGGCCCGAGCATGTCTCACCACTTCATGCATGAATCGAGTGTAAGGACATAAACGAATGAATAAAGACATGTCAAGCATGAAGCAACCAATCATGACTAGATAACAACCACATAGAAAGCACATGGCTATCATACTAGTACAATCATAAGTCATAAGGAATAAAGAAGTTAATTCTATTGAGGTGGACCTTGATACTTACTTAATATGAGATGAACGATGAACGAACGATGAACGAACAACGAACGAACGTCGAACAATATATTATTAGCAAGTATCCTCAAGATACAAGATTGGGCTAAGTCCTAACAAAGGGAGGACAGCCCTCTCCTCTACCAAACTCTCCCCTCTACTCCTCTACAGCCTAGAGACTAGTCTAATGCTAGAGAATGGATTCCTCTTGGTGTCAATGTGTGTTGTCTTGTGTCTTGAGAGGAGGGGGGTACCCCTTATTATATAGCCTCCAAGGTCGGTGGAATTGAGTCGGTTCCGCGAGGTGGTATCATTGATTGCAGGGGGAACCGACATTGCAACGTCGGTTGCGAACCGCCATAGAAGAGTGGGCCTCATTGGGCTTGAGGGGGGGTCGGCCGACCCAGCTAGGGGGGGTCGGCCGACCTGTGGCTGGCCCCACCTGGGCTGGGCCTTGGCAGGTGGCCTCCCCTCTGTTCCTTGACCTTGGTCTCGAGTGCTATGGGTAGACTTGAGTGTTTCTCTCAGTTATTGGGCCCTTGGAAGATATCTTTATTCCGGGAAAAACTGAGTTTCCAGGATTTGGAGTTTTGGGCCTCTTTTCCCTCGGGTTTGTATAGGATTCATCTTGATTGCACCTGCACCCATAAATTCACCAACACTCGTGGAAATCGTTAGTAATAAACTCCTACCACTATGTTTGGTGTTTACTTTGATTCCATTTGTGCAGGTATTTGACGGTCAAAATCGTGCCGTAACGACCGTCAACAAGACCCCCACACTTGAGCCTTTGCTCGTCCTCGAGTGAAGGTGGAAGATTAAGATAAAACACGACTTCCAATGGTATGATGCTAGCATACAAGTTATTCCAAGCCATACCTGTTCCCGTGAACTTTTGATGTGTCTACCATGTCATCTTGGGCGGTTGAGGAATGGAACGGTCTTGATTCAAATCATCATAACTCCCTCTGCTGAGTAACTTGGGTTTTTGATAGATTTTCAAAGTAAAAACATAGCTCATACTCCTCAAATGATCACTTCTCAAATCGCTCAATGTGTATGGTTCCTTACCAAGGCATTGGATTTGCCTCTTTTCATCCTACTTCTACAAAAGGCTTTACGTGGAGCTTGGTAGGGAATGAAAGAGAGGCATACTTGTATCACATATTTTGCTGAACCAAAAGGGTGGATCCATGGAGAATGCAAGTCATACAACCTTGATCAAGATGTGCAAGTGTGTATGAGGGTGGTATGGTGGAAATTGTACTCCTTTTTTGCGTTCCTTCTCTCTTTCTCTTTTTGAATGTTTGAGGAGGACATGGTTATGATTCTTTCTTTCTCTTTTTCTTTTTTTTTTTTGAACATTATCCCTTCTCTTTTTTTTCATCATGCTCTACTTTTGTATGAGCAGGGATTATTCTTTCTTTTGCATAGCCATGTCTCCAATGATAATTAGAGAGAGAGAAAGGTAACAATGCTTTTGTGGAGTACTTATTTTGGTGGATGGATGGTGGTATTGCTTAACTTCCAGTGTAGAAGTTCAGCATGTGAGGTGGAGTGTACGTGATCTTGATCAAGAGAGTATGACAAGTTTCTCACTAGGGTCACATAATTTTGATAAAGCTCAATGTAATGACAAGCAGCATATGTGTGTAGGTTTTCCAATGTAGTCAACATATGGCTTTGGTAGGAATATAAGATCATCGAGGAGCATAGGGCTATAGATTTTAAATTTTTGCAAGATAAATTCCCAAGCACTCTATGCAGAAGAAGCATGATTCATCTCATCCAACCATATCACATTCACCAACAACTTAGATAAACAAGGGTTCCTATGATATTGGTGTTCACAAGCAACAGGTGTATGATGCGAGGAATAAAGAGTATGCAGGCCAACCAACTAGAAGCATGTATGTTGAGGGAACAACTAAGTTCATTTTATTCTTGAGTTAAATTTTAGTGATTGACTCAAAAGATTATTTTAACTCATGAATTGGGGAGATGGAGTAGAGAGGATGCGCAAACCGTCGCCTTGGATGAAGTGGAGGCCAAGTGGACCATGGGATGTTTGATCGACCCAAAGGTTCGACCCAACTTTGTTTTCTTGTCCCGATGGCTCCACTGTTTTACGTGTCGATTAGTGCGAGGTTGTGCATCATGTTGGTGGGGGAGATCTCGAATGTGTGCGTGATGAAGAACTCGAGAGGTCTCCCCCCACACTTGTTCTTGTACCTGCTTTATTTATTCAAAACAAACAAAAACAAAGCGAAGACAAAGAGGACTCTACCGGGGTTAAAGACCGGGGAGCCTAGATTTATTGAATTAAACTCTAGGTGCCTTATGAAAGAAAAGAGAGAAGAAGCACCTAGCTTACTTATTTATTTATTTGTTGATTATAGTTTTATAATTTTTATTTTATTTTGACATTTTCAAGGTGGAAGAAAAAGGATACAAGTTGCGAAATAAGTTACCTTTGGGGGGGGGGGGGGGGGGGAGGGAACCTCCCCCCACACTTGTTCTTTGCTCTCGGCCCTTGCTTTGGGGTTGACCCCCAAGTGGCTGTGGTAGTAGGGCGTACAGTCATTTTGAGGTTTTGAGCAGCGTGGCTATGAAGTGGCGATCTTATCTTCCATATTTTGCTGCCACTAAGTGTCATAACGGTGGTGGCACTCGCATGGCTGCAATTTTTATTCAGCTCTTGAGAATCCTGCCAGAAACACTACTCCTGCAAGCAATCTTCATCCAACTTGGAGAGGCATGGTTAGCTCTTGGAGCAGATACAAACAAGGTCCCGGGTTAGATGACCGGACCTCATTTGTACAGCCGAGGAAGAAAGGCACAAGCAAGTCATGTGGACCAAGATTGAGTGTGACCATGGGCAAGATAATCCTCGTTGATTAAAAGCAACTTGGGGCTTAGTGATATGAAAACTCGAAACAATGTAAGCCCCAACTCCATGAATGATATGAGAAAACAACGAGGTGCACTCAAGAAGTCCAAATTGCTTGGAAAGTTCTAACCATTCATGCATTGCATAGGAGGGATTTTGATATTGTTAACCATGGCAAGAGGATTCTAAGCTCATTCCTCATACAGATATGTCTATGATTGCTTTGAGGGACACAAGTCATGGCAAGCCAACCATGCATCAAGCACAAGAAGGGATATGATTCATTGCCAAAGAGCATGCTTGTGAAGATCAGAAGTTGTAGGCTCAAAGTCTGACAAGCAATGCTTATGAAAGCCTAGTAGAAAGCAAGGATGTGTGCATGAAGGGTGATACTCCCTATGGAAGAACCGAAGGGTAGTACCATTGCCTAACTACTACAAGGATGCATGGAAAATCATGTGGTAAGTAGGTGGGAGCCATACTCATCCACACGAACAAGAACCATATCACCCTTGGGCTTCCAATTATTAGCAAAGAATGTGGTCATACCTTCGTTGTGCAGAGATTTCGAATTGAAGTTGTAGGCTTGTACCTTCTTTTCGCACACCAAGACAAGGTTGGTGTCGAAGAGGAGTCTTGACGTGTTGTTTTCATCATGGTCCTCCTCCATGGGATCTTCGTGAGGCTCTTCATGCCAATCTTCTCACATTAGGCATGAGCTCAATGGAGGGGGACGAGTATGTGTCACGTCGGGGGTGACTTGTGTTTGAACTTGTCGCCTTCTTCAACGTGTTGATGAGCTGATTTTTGGCCTTTATCCTGGCTGCACATAAGAGCAAGAACACAAAAGCGAACTCGAGCACGGGTTACGTTAGTGAAAACCAAATGGATTTCCCGTCGGTTGCCTTTGCAAGGATGTCTTTTTTTTATCGCATCTCAATTTATTGAAAAAAAAGAAAAAGAAGAGTTGGAGACGACTGAAGATCGAAGAAGTTTATTTTTAAAAGACTCCAACTATGCAAATAAGAGAACCAAAGAAAAGAGAAAATCTTTTTCTTAAACTTGAGACAAAACATCATGGAAAATTGGGGAAATGCGAGAGCAAGAATTTTGTTTTAAGGGTGCTTGAGTACGAAAGGGATGAATTTGAAGAATCCAAACACCCTTGCATCCAAATAAAAAGAAATGAAGTTCAACTTGGTTAACAGCCCCACAATGGCTATATGCTTTAAAGTCAAGGGGGCTGTGCCAAAATTCCATCAAAACTTTTGCTCAAAGCATTTTCCAAAAGGTTGGCTCAAGTTAAATTTTACCAAACTTATTCTCTCAGATATATATATATTTTTTTTAGGAGAAAAAAGAACAAAATAAGAGTTGGAGAATGATTCCAACAAGGAGGGACTTTATTTTGGAGAAACTCCAATTATTCAAATGGAAAAACCAAAAGGAGAAAGAAAAAAAAAATCTTTTTCTTGAACTTGGGGCAAACAATAAAAATTCTCGGGAAATGCAAGAGTGAAAATTTTGGAAAAGAGTGCTTGAGTGGAATGAAAGTGAAGGCATCAAGCACTTTGAAACAAATATAATGAAATGAAGTCCAATTTTGGTTGACAACCCCATGATGGCTATGTGTTGGAAAGCCAGAGGGAGTTGTGCCAAAATTCCTCCAAAATTTTGCTCAAAACATTTTCCATAAAAGGATTGCCTCAAACTCATTTTCCAATATATATGTAAATGCATTGTGGTTTGAAAAATCCCAAACATAAGTCGGAAAGATTCAAACATGCAAACAATGGAAATGCATGTCGAGGGAGAATTCAAATATGCAAAATGATGGGTAAGAATCAAATATGCAAGTGAAATGCAGGAATGCAATTGAGGAAATTCAAATATGCATGTGGAAATGGAAATCAAATATGAGATAACTACCAATTTACCTTTGGCAAGGGCATCATCGTTTTAAGTCCAATGAGCAAGACTTCTCTCCATTGCGTTTAGCTTGGCGACTTGGTGCTTGATCCCGGAGATGAGGATGCAAACAACTTCTCGTGTTGGGGTTGTAGCCGTCTTTTCAAAGCACTTGTGCGAAGCCTTCTCCCTTTATGCTTCCCTTCTAGGGTGATGTTGGAAGGCTTCTCTTTCTGTTGAGGGTGTGGTCTCCACCCTTCACCAATAGCTACCTTCTTAACTAATTTTGTTGCTTCCACGACGGTAAGTGAGAAGATGCTCCCCTCGGCACGAGAATCGAGATAGTCACGAGCTGGTTGTGTCAACCCGTGGTAGAAATTGATCAATATTGTCCAATCATCCATTTCATGATCAGGGCATGTTGTCAAATAATCTTGAAATTTCTCCCATGCTTTAGGAATGGATTCTTCTTGTGCTCTCCAAAAGTTTGGAATTTGTGCATGAAGGGCATAGGCTTTGCCTCTTGAGGAGTATTTCTCGAGGAACGCTTCAGAGCAATCATCCCAAGTAATCGAAATACTTGGGTTGGCATAGAACCATTGTCTTACTTTCCCCACAAGAGAATAGGGAAATAGACGGAGTCGGATGACATCTTGGTTGACTCCCTTGATGGACAAGGTTTTGCATGCTTTCAGGAATTTATGAAGATGAACGTTTGCGTCCTCGTTGGCCGTACCATGGAATGGATTGGCCTGCACCATGTGGATTTGGCTGGCTCTAAGTCTGAAGTTTCCGTCTCCAGTGCTGACGTGTGGCCCAATTGCTACACGGTCAACAACGGCAGCGGAGTATTCGTGGGAAAACTTTTGACCCATTGGTGTTGAGCTTGATGGTGCGGGTGTAGCCGGCTTGACTGTCGAGAGTATTCTTGAGGATGGGTGACTCGCGGTTCAGTTCGTCTCAAGAGTACTTTTTGATTTTCTGTGTATTGCCTCGATAGGTCAATGCCAGAGGTACACTACCCTGTTTTCACATAAAGAGAAAACAAAGCAAAGGTAGACATATCTAGACAGTGGTAATTAAAAGAAATATAATTATAAACAATGCTAGTGACTCTTCAACCAGCGCCTTCCCCGGCAACGGCGCCAGAAATGCTTGTTGGTATTTCTTACGGTCACAGATAAATCCGCAAGCGCACGGAGAATACCGTTGTAGCACTTCACCCGTGAGTATTCAAGGGTATCGTATTTTCCACAGGGAAGGCGGTGGTTTACGAGATAGCAGAGTTCATAATCACATAACTAATAATGTACCAAGGTCTAAACAGGGGTAAGGATAAAAGTATGGTAGGGGTAGTGTGACAACACAACCAGAGCAATCCAATCTAACACTAGAACTAAGCCTAGGCTAAGCGGGGTTAAGAAGAGAGCCGAGATGGATCCTTATGTACTTCTTATATTCCTGCTCATGCAACACATACAAGTCTAAGCTCTATGTCAACCTGGAACAAGGGGGGTAACCAGCAGGGCTGTCACCACCTACCGGTATTCCTTCTACCAGGCAATCAAGGCTATCTACCGTAGAACAAAGAGGATTAAGCACAGCAGGGCTGTCACCACCTACCGGCAACCCTCTACCAGGACACGTGACACTAGGGCTATTAAGTCCCTATGCCAGTCCTAGGGTCACGTGACAGCAAGGCAATTAAGTCCTCGCTGCCAGACCTTCTCTTGTTCAAGCAGACAACCAAACACCCACAGCTGTTTATCAACCTAAGCACCACGCTCACATTGCTAAACAGTACTCCCGATTCCCATGGGACTTTGACCCTTCGGATCATCAAGTCGGGAATAAGAGTACACCTAATCCTGACCCGACGGATCAACAGATCAAGTGCTAGAACATGCATGACTCTGACCCTACGGATCATCAAGTCAATGGGTGAGACATGCGTAGCTCTAACCCTGCGGATTAACAAGCTACGATCTATATCACACATAACTCTAACCCTACGGATTAACAAGTCATGGGCCCGAGCATGTCTCACCACTTCATGCATGAATCGAGTGTAAGGACATAAACGAATGAATAAAGACATGTCAAGCATGAAGCAACCAATCATGACTAGATAACAACCACATAGAAAGCACATGGCTATCATACTAGTACAATCATAAGTCATAAGGAATAAAGAAGTTAATTCTATTGAGGTGGACCTTGATACTTACTTAATATGAGATGAACGATGAACGAACAACGAACGAACGTCGAACAATATATTATTAGCAAGTATCCTCAAGATACAAGATTGGGCTAAGTCCTAGCAAAGGGAGGACAGCCCTCTCCTCTACCAAACTCTCCCCTCTACTCCTCTACAGCCTAGAGACTAGTCTAATGCTAGAGAATGGATTCCTCTTGGTGTCAATGTGTGTTGTCTTGTGTCTTGAGAGGAGGGGGGTACCCCTTATTATATAGCCTCCAAGGTCGGTGGAATTGAGTCGGTTCCGCGAGGTGGTATCATTGATTGCAGGGGGAACCGACATTGCAACGTCGGTTGCGAACCGCCATAGAAGAGTGGGCCTCATTGGGCTTGAGGGGGGGTCGGCCGACCCAGCTAGGGGGGGTCGGCCGACCTGTGGCTGGCCCCACCTGGGCTGGGCCTTGGCAGGTGGCCTCCCCTCTGTTCCTTGACCTTGGTCTCGAGTGCTATGGGTAGACTTGAGTGTTTCTCTCGGTTATTGGGCCCTTGGAAGATATCTTTATTCCGGGAAAAACTGAGTTTCCAGGATTTGGAGTTTTGGGCCTCTTTTCCCTCGGGTTTGTATAGGATTCATCTTGATTGCACCTGCACCCATAAATTCACCAACACTCGTGGAAATCGTTAGTAATAAACTCCTACCACTATGTTTGGTGTTTACTTTGATTCCATTTGTGCAGGTATTTGACGGTCAAAATCGTGCCGTAACGACCGTCAACAGAGCGAAGCCCTCTTTCGTGGTCCGCGATGCCGGACGAAGAGGTCCTCGTTCAGGTTCCCTGCAGTTCAGTTACGCGAAGCTCTCCTTCTCCCGCGATGCCGGGCGAAGGGGTCTGGTGATTAGAGACTTCAGAGCACGGTGCAAATGATTCTTCCTTTGGCTCGTGACCCGAAAAACCGATGTCATTCCAGGATCATCTCCCTCCATATTTATAAGGGGGAGAATGATCATATTTACATACATGCCATTGGCTGTATAAGCACGGCTGTTAGTTTGATTGTCTCCTCCGTTTTACCTTCGCCCTTGGCTGTTATTCTTCGCGTGGGTCGGGTAGGGGCTTCGGTGCAGTCCCCAACATTAGCCCTCAATTGGTGATGTGTTATTAGTGTAACTAAAACCAGAAACAATTTTTTGTCAGTTTATGACTGCAACGTGTGCCTTTCTGACCCATACACGTGTCTTGTCGTTTTCATTCCGTACTTCTTTTCAGTTCCCGATGATCGTTTCTCTTCTATATATCTTCATCGTGGGCGCGCTGTTTCATCAATCGTATACTTTGCGAGTCTCCTTTCTTTTGACTATTCCAATTCCTTTCGATAGGAGATCCTTTTCCTTCGCTCTTTTTCAAGATGTCTGGAAGCCGAAGGTCTGGCGAAGAGCAGGCTAAGAAGAAGCTGAAAACTCATAAGACTTCGTCGAAGGACTGCTCTGATAAGGCTATTAGTGAAGCCAATGCTACAGCTTTGAGTGCTGCTGTTCCTTCGGCAAGTCAGCCGAAGAGTTCTCTTTCAGCGAAGCCTTCTTTTGCTTTCAAGCCTCCGGTGATTCGTTCTGCATTAGATTTGTTTTCTATTCTAGAAGATGGTGGTAGTAATTCTTCTGGGTCTAAAACTCAGTCTGTCCCTAAGAAAGTTGTTTCGAAGGGCTCTTCTTCTGTTGCAAAGGATATTTCTGCTTCTACAGTTGATATTCGTGATACCAGCGCCGCTGAGAAGGCCAAGATTCAGGACAAGGCCATCAAGGGTGCTGATTCTGTTCTTGCTAAGTCTGGATCGAAGGCTAAGATCCAGGACAAGACCTGTGTTGATGGTCTTGGTGTTCCTCCTGCTGCCCCTGTTCATAACGAAGGGGTAGCCGAAGCTTCTGTTCAAGGTTATCTCTCATCTCTTAGTGTGGCTGGGCTTCGTCAAATTGCTGATAACCTGAGACCTCTTACAGATCGTTCCCAGGTTCAGTTACCTTCGGAGCCAGACGCTGTGCTTCGTGAGCCTCTCAGCCCCTCAGCAGGTGGTGATCTTTTCCTACATTCAGTCTTTGAGGCAATGCTTGGAGAGTTTCTCCCTTTTGACATGACTTTTGATTCAGTCGAAGCTGCTGGGGTTCTTTGACTCTTTGTGACGACGTTCCTTCGAACACCTTCGTCATGAGTGCTAGGGCCGCTGCGCCCTTTGTTGCTGCTGCAGAGAAGCTTCGTTTTCCCCAAGTGGAGAATGAGCTTGTGCTTCAGGGTGGTGATACCCTGTACAAGTCTTTACTGTCTTCGCAGATGAAGGTAAGCAGTTTTAATTTTTGTTTTTTCTCAGTTGCTTGTTTTTCTAATTTCGCTCTTGTTTCCGTCAGTCGCTTGCTATTACCCAAGCCTCCCTTCGCCAGTTTAATGAGCTGACACTGGCAAGGGCTGATCGGGACCGGCTTCGCAAGGATCTCTCCACCCTTGAATCTCAGATCAAGGAGAAAGAAGATGCTCTTGCTCTTAGTGAAAAACGTGTGATAGATCTCTCCGTTGAGAAGGAGACCCTCGTCAAATCTACTGAAGATTTTAAGGCGAAGGTAGCTTCTCTGGAGAAACAGCTGGGTGATCTTGATTCGTCCCTTGCGAAGGCTTTGGAAGCTAACAAGGTCCTTCGCGAAAGAGTTGAAGCTGCGGATCAGGAGGCGGTTTCTTTTGCTAAGGCTGAAGAGCTTCGCCTGTCCTCTCTCTGCAGCTATATTCAGGATGCTCTTATTTCAGTTGGGACTACTCCTGATCAGATCCCTGAGGATGCTTCGACTGAGCAGCGCCAATCTTGGCTTTCTGTTAACATTCCTTTCATGGTGAAGGCTTGCAGGGCCTTTTCTTCCAATGCTGTTCATCTGGCTATTCGGGACTTCCTCCATTCTCTTGATGTCGAAGGGAGCAATGTTTTGGCGAAGGTTGCTTCTGACGATTTCAAATTTTCAGCTGTTGATTCTACTCCCCGTCCTGTTGTTGAAGCTCTTCTGAAGGTCGCCGGTCATTTTGACAAAGCCTTCTGGAGTCGTGTGCAGTCTGTTGGTCGTCTGCCTCAGAGTGAGGTATAAACAGTTTATTTTTTCTTCGGGAGAGGGGTTATATCATTCCTTCGGACTTGTGTCTTCTTGAGAATTGTTGTAATATCGCTATAAACTTTATGTTGCTTTGATTAATTTCTGCTTGGTTTTTGGATCTTAGGCTTCGTCTGATATTTCTTTGAGCGAGTTTGCTATTCCGAAGGCTTCTTCTGACTTGGTTTTGGAGAAGTGTGTTGCTCTGGATTCATCATCTGATGTTTCTCTGAGCGAGTTTGCGACTCCAGATCCTTCTTCTGGTGGCTTGACTCGCCGTGAGCCTCTGATTGAAGTTTTTAGTTCTCCTTCGAGGATTGATTTATCTAGTGATTCGAGCCCTTTATCACCTGTTGAGGGAGGTGAGAGTTCTTTTTCTTTTCCTTCTGGTAGCCTTGTGGCTATTGGGAGAGTTTATCGCCCCGAGGCTGATGTTCCCGAAGGGAGTCGAGGTCGGAATAAACGAAGGCCTCGTGGTCGCTGTCCACGAGGTAGTAGTTCTTCACATCGGGGTGTGGCTAAGAAGAAGAAGGTTGGGAACGTTATGGATTCGTCCTCTTCCTTTGATGCGGCTTCGCATGTTGAGCGAATGATTTCGTCTGGGATAATATATCCCATATTTCAAAGGCCTTATTCTCCTTCGAATGGATATAACTTCGATGAATTTAGGATTGTATGCGAAATGCTTTTAGAATTAGGCCTTGTTGTAAAGCGTGAGCCTGACGATGGATCTCCTTAAATGATGTTTTTGCTTAATAAAGCTTTTCTTTTGAAGCATTCTTTCGGAGGTCTTTGCCGGAGAGAAGATTTCTTCAATATCTCCGAAGCTCTTAATGCTTTCTGCACGATGACCTTGTGTTTCTTTTGAAGAACACAAGTTTTCGTGTTTTCGTTCTTTGATATTTGAACGTTTCATGCGAAGGATCGCGATTTGTACGAAGGTTTTTGTTTGCCTGTACTTGGGTAGATTAAGCTTTCTTTGCTTATCTTTCCCTTCGGCTCTTGTCTGGAGTTTATGTATCATCCTTTGCGATACATCGATCCAAACTTAGACTACACCAAATACTTAATTGGTGTAACCTTCGGATTCTCTAGGCTTTTGCCTGATATCGTTTTTGAGCTCGAAGCTTCGTTTCTTGAGCTTTGGCTCTTTTACGCCTCCCAGGAAATTGCTCTGGAATTTTTTCGAGGGTAAAAAGGTAATTAAAAACTGTAGTACAGTCTTGGAGGGTGCCTCGTTAAAAAACCTCACACCCTTCGCAGGGCTACCCTCGTGAGGAAAAAGAGTGCACCCCCCGCAAGTCTTGTTCTTTTACATGTAGGTATCGCGCGTGTTACCGAAGAGATGCTCTTGGTAGACACGGCTCATGCATTTCTGATATGTCATGGACGAGTTTTCGAGTCCGGAGATCTTGAAATCTGGAGTCTTTTGCTTCCTTCGGACGAAGTGGACATTCTTCCTCCCAGGTGTTTCGCCTTCTTCGATACTTCTTGCTTGCAGTTGGTCTCCAAGGACGCTGATGACAGAGATGGGACCAGGAATCTTCATGCACAGATAACCCTGATGTATGGCCGCCTCAAACTTGTTAATGGACCCCCTTCCGAAGATTGCATTGTAAGGATAAACAATGTCAACCACATCGAAGGTCACATCTTCAGTTCTTGCGTTATCTCCTTCGCCGAAGGTAACTGGTAGGCTAATTTTTCCCAATGCTTGGATAACCTTTCCAGTGAAGCCGACCAATGGAATTCCTGCGGGTTGCAGTGTTTCATTTTGTAGCTTCATTTTTCTGTATGTGGAGGCGAAGAGGATGTCAGCTGAGCTTCCTCCATCGACAAGGATCCTGAGTACATCAAACCCTTTTATATTTGCTTTGATGACCAGTGGGTCTGAATGTGGTTGGTCAAGGTCTCTTGCGTCTTTCTTTCCGAAGGTGATGTCGACATGAGACCACTTGGTTTTGACAAACGGAGTCCTTGACGTCACATTATGTACCCTTCGAATGTGTTCTTTTCTTGCTCTTCTTGAGTCTAGCTGCTAAGTCGATCCTCCGGAGATAGCGTTAATAGTTTGCCTTTGAGACGTGTAGCTAGGTTCTGAGCTTCTTCCATTGTTTTGCTGGTTTGTTTCTGGGGGCGGTGGCAGTGCTGCCAGGCTTTGAGGTTGAGAATAGGCGTACTGCTGTGCCTGATACGAAGCTTCCCTTGGATAGTTGACGACATGATTGACAGAGTGCGAAGGGTATGTTGACATTGAGTTCCCTTGAGACCAATTCTCACGATAGTTGCTCATGTGCCTGATAGCCCTCTTCGCTTCTCTTTCTGCAGCCCAATTTTGTTTGAATTGTTCCAGGTTTCGGCACTGTTTTGTCGTATGGCCCTTTCCTTCGCCATGCAGCTCGCAGTATGGGGTACGAGAACTATTTCTCTGATTGTTTTCTTTTTTGTCTTCGCTGTCCTTTTCTTGGTCGCTTCGTTCTCTCCCTCTTTCATCATCTTTGTTCCTCTTTTCATCGCCCCTTTCCTCTCTGTTTTCGAGGTTGTGTACCCTTCGATTGATATGATCTTTTGGATTGTCTCTGCTGTCGTCGTGCCTTCTGCTTCGACTCGCTTCCTTTTCCTCTTTATACTTCTTCTCGTCTTTGAGCAGCTGGGATTGTTTCTTTTCGTCTTCTTTTTTCCTTCGGAATTCATCGTCTGATCTTGCATACTTCTCGAAGGTGTCTAATAGTGCAAAGATGGTTTTGGGTCTCTTTCTAGTTAATGCAGAATGGAAGGGGCTAGCCCTCAAGCCTTCTGTTAGTGCATCAATAACTGTTGAAGCCCCTACATCTTTCGCTCTTGATTTTATCTCCATGAACCTTTGCATGTACTCCCTCAAGCCTTCGTCTTATTTCTGCTTGCATGAAAATAGCCTTCCTTGATGAATTTCAGATGCTTGGAAACCCTGAAAGTTGTTTATGAACTCTCTTCTCAACTCGGACCAGGAATTAATGGATCCTGGTTCGAGAGTGGAAAACCATGTCTTCGCAACTCCTTCGACAGCCATGACTAGAGCTTTGGCGTATGTTGAGCTTGTTCCTCCGCCCGATTCTACTGTGGCTTCGAAGGACATGAGGAACTCTCTTGGGCATGTTTTCCCTTGGTACGCCTTTACCTTCGGCATTTTGAAGTTGACCGGCCAAGGTTCGCTCTGTAGCTCTTCGCTCAGGGGAGAGTTTTCATTGTAGACGGCGCATGGCTGGCTGTCCTTTCCGGAGCTGCTTACTTCGTACACCATTTTTTGCTCGGTTTGCTTGCGAGGCTTGTGATGTGCTTCTTGCTCTTGTTTCCTCAGGTTTTCCATTTCTTCGTTGTATTTGTTTAGCTTGCTGTCCATTTCGTTGATCTCCAGTTGGGCTTGCACTATTTTCTCTAGCATATCTTTCTTCAGCTTCGCTGTTTTTTCGATGATGGACAGCTTCTTTTCTCTTTCGACTCTTTCTTGCTCTATTATTCGAAGCCTTTCAGTTATGTTGCGTGTTTCGTCAACTTCCTGTTGAAAGCTTGCTGCTTGAGATGTCTCAGTGTTGTTTAGTTGCGCTGCTTTTAGAGCTTCTTCTTTTCTTGCCTCCTCTTCGGCCCTTGCTATTTCTTCCGCTCTTGCAGCTTTATCTCGCTCTTCTTGCTCTCTCGCTGTTCTGAGTTCTGCTTCCTTCGCGAGCCTTTCGCTTTCGGCATCGGCTTCTGCGCGGTGCGTGTCGCTGATGTTTGTTCTTGCCTTTGCCTTAGCCATATTGATCGTGGTCGTGGGTTCAAACCGCGGGACGGCGCCAAATGTTGGGGGATCGAAGGTCTTGGTGAGACAGGTCGAAGCCCTCCAATGAGTGATTGAGATGTTTTGGTCCTGACGAAGCCTTCGGAGGTTGCCGAAGCCTTCGGGTCTCTTCGCGAAGCCCTCTTCGCTTGTCGTCGCTGTCTCCTAGTTGGAGCGAAGCCCTCTTTCGTGGTCCGCGATGCCGGACGAAGAGGTCCTCGTTCAGGTTCCCTGCAGTTCAGTTACGCGAAGCTCTCCTTCTCCCGCGATGCCGGGCGAAGGGGTCTGGTGATTAGAGAGTTCAGAGCACGGTGCAAATGATTCTTCCTTTGGCTCGTGACCCGAAAAACCGATGTCATTCCAGGATCATCTCCCTCCATATTAATAAGGGGGAGAATGATCATATTTACATACATGCCATTGGCTGTATAAGCACGGCTGTTAGTTTGATTGTCTCCTCCGTTTTACCTTCGCCCTTGGCTGTTATTCTTCGCGTGGGTCGGGTAGGGGCTTCGGTGCAGTCCCCAACACGGAAGGGAGGGATGGAGCGGTTGTCGGGGGCCTACGCGCTATGGCGGAGCTGGCGGAGGGACGTGTGCACGTGAGCGATGCGCGAAGCGGCGGCGCGAGCTCACCGGAGCCCGGCCGGGGTTTGGCGGGCGCGGCGAAGGCGCGCGCGTGCGCGCGGTGCGAGTTGAAGCACTCGTGCGCATGCGCGGGAGCGCGTGGAGGCTACCAGCGGGCTCGGCCTGGCCGGGGAGCGCTCCACGGCGGCCGGAGAGGGAGAGGAGAAGGAGGCGGCGGTGGCGCACGGTGAGAGCTAGGCTGCAGTGCGCGAGGAGGGAGAAGGAGAGGTGCTAGGGGTACGGGGAAGAGTGCGGAAGCTCACCTTGAGCTCGGAGAGGAGTGGGGAGCGTTGGGAGGCGGCGGGATTGCTCGTCGGAGTTGGAGAAGAGTGAGAGAAAGTTGGGCTCGGTGGCGTGGAGGGGGAGAGCGAGGAAGAGAAATGGCAGCGGGAGGAGAAGGAAAGGACCGGCGCTTCTCTTATACCCGCTCGAAGGCGGTGGAGAGGGCCGGGAAATATCCCGAGTTCGTCGGAATATTTCGCCGGAGTGCAATGGCTCGCGGCGCGAGGGTGGGGGACGGGTGCGCGACGGCAGCCACGCGGCGCAGAGGAAGGAGGGGGCCCCGGGCGCGGTGTGAAGGGCTGCGCGTTGCCTCAACGCTACCACGGCGTGGAGCTCGAGCTCGCCGCTTTTAATGGCGGGGGAACTAGGGTTCCGGCGGAAAGGAGGTGGGGGTCCGGACGGGGAGCGGGGGAGCGAGCTCGACGTTCTGCCAACTGGCGGGAGAGAGGATGGGAGCGGCGACAACGCCGTTAATGCCGTGTCTCGCGCCGGCCGGTCGGGCGGCGGCGGCGGCGGCGCGAGGTTGACGAAGGGCCCGGGCCCGCTCATCAGCGGCTCACGGCGGCGGACGGGCCCGACGCCTGCTGGGCCGTGGCGCGCGCGCGGACGGCGCGGCCCAGAGGCCGGGCGCGGGTGAGAAAGGAGGAGGGGAAGTTGGGCCGGACGCGGGAGAAAGGAGGAAAGCGGCCCATCAAGCCAGGAAATGTTTATCTATTTTCTGGTTTTGGAATTTGGATAAAATTCAAGGGACTTTGAATTTGAATTTGGGTTTGGACTTCAACACTCACCCAAACAGTTAAATAAAGACAATAAAAAGGCAAATATGCACATGATTGTTTCATCCATGGTTTTAATTTCGAGAAAATTCAATTGAGCCCTATTTTTGATCTAATCCAATATTATTATTTGAAATTTTTTTAAAAGTCCAAATTTTAGGTTTATCGAAATGTTCAAAATTTGCGGGTGCTACAGACCTACCCCACTTAAATAGAATCTCGTCCTCGAGATTCCGACTCGCTATCGAACAGGTACGGAAACTCTCTCCTGAGGTCATCTTCTCGTTCCCATGTGGCCTCTGCCTTAGTGTGATTGCTCCATTGCACTCGGCAAAATCTTATGGCATTCCTTCTTGTTAGCCGGGTGGCAACATCCAATATCTTTATAGGTCTTTCCTGATATCGGAGATCGGGCTGAAGGTCCATTACTTCAGGGGGTATCACTTCTTCTGGGATCCTCAGACATTTCTTTAGTTGTGACACATGGAAGACGTTGTGTACGTCGGACATCTCCTCAGGGAGTTCAAGACGGTATGCCACTTTTCCGATCCTCTCAAGTATCTTGAATGGTCCGATGTACCTTGGGGCCAACTTTCCCTTTATTTGAAATCTTCGTGTACCTCGAATTGGCAATACTTTGAGATATACATAATCTCCTTTTTCGAAGCTCAACTCTCTACGCCTTGTGTCTGCGTAACTCTTCTGCTTGCTCTGGGCTGCTTTCAAATTTTCTCTGATCAGTGCCACCTTTTCTTCGGCATCCCTGATAATGGCAGGTCCAAAAAGCGATCTTTCTCCTACTTCTGACCACATTAGTGGTGTTCTGCATTTCCTACCATACAATGCCTCAAATGGTGACATTTGCAGGCTTGTTTGGTAGCTATTGTTGTATGAAAACTCTGCGAAGGCCAAACTCTTTTCCCAATCCTTCCCATAGACTAGGACGCATGCTCTCAACATATCCTCCAGAATTTGGTTTACCCTTTCTGTCTGTCCATCAGTTTGAGGATGATAGGCAGAGCTATAATCCAACTTGGGTTTTAGTAAACCATGTAAGCTCTTCCAAAATCTTGAGGTGAACTGTGAGCCTCTGTCGGATACTATTCTGCTCGGAACTCCATGTAGTTTAAGGATGTTATCTACATAGAGCTGAGCATACCTATCTCCTCTGTAGGCCGTCTTTACTGGTATGAAATGGGCAACCTTGGTCAAACGGTCTACTATGACCCATATCGAGTCATTTCCCTTCTGGGTTCTGGGCAGTCCCACGATAAAGTCCATGCTAATTTCGTCCCACTTCCATACTGGAACATGCAGTGGTTGTAATAGTCCTGCAGGTCTCTGGTGCTCTGCCTTCACTCTCTGACATATGTCACATCTAGCTATAAATTCTGCGATGTCTTTCTTCATGCCAGTCCACCAGTATTTCTGTTTCAAATCCAAGTACATCTTGGTACTCCCAGGATGGATGGAGTAGGCAGAGTTATGTGCTTCATCCAGGATGAGTTGTCGATATCCACCCATACTTGGTACGTGTTGGTATTTCTTACGTCACAGATAAATCCGCAAGCGCACGGAATACCGTTGTAGCACTTCACCCGGGAGTATTCCAAGGTATCGTATTTGTTTTCCCCAAGGAACGGAGTTATTCTACCGCAAGGCAAGTTTTACCCAAGGACAACCAAGACAACTAGCAGCTTAGGATTGAGAGGGTGATTATTATCTAGATATTTCTAAAGCTAGGCGAATTCAGGTTCTACTCGTCTACTTCGAGCACCGGCTTAGGCTTTGGTCTGCCAAGCCACTCCGGCTAAGGCTCTACTATGTACCCGAACGTGGAGGGTTCCTTTGGATGGACAGGGCTGTCACTTCCTGCCACCTACCTCTACAAACCGTGGAGCACACAGCGGTCAAAGGCAACCTCCAGCCTAGACACCACGTCTATGCTATCGATCACTACTCTAGTCCCGGCCTAATACTGATTCAGAGAACTAGAGCACTCCTTGCGGAGCGACGATCCCGTTGAACGAGTATAACAAGAATTATGCCTAGACTAATGATAAAGCTCAATAGATAGATAATCACCACGTATAATCACTAGAAGTGTTTACACGCCAAGGTAAAAGAATAGGAACTAAACCTCCAATGAAAAGAGGAGGAGAACTCCTATCTCTTCCTTGCCCTCTCTCCTATTCTACTAAAATACAAGAGGCTCTCGGCCTGTGGATTGGAAATGAGGAGAGTCTTGTGCCTTGTGGTCTGTTGTTGTGTTGAGAGAGGGGGGGTACCCCTTTATTTATAGCCTTGGAAGGTCGGCAACTTTGAGGCGGTTCCCGAGGTCGGTGACAATTAATGCAGTGGGAACCGACCTCCAGAGGTCGGTTGTGAACCGCCATAGAAAGATGGGCCAGGGGGGCCTCCCTGTCAGGTCGGCCGACCTGGCCAGGGGGGGTCGGCCGACCTGGCCTGGGCCCCACTGGGCCTGGTCCTCCTCTGGCCCTTTCCTCTGGCTATGTATGTGCCCAATCCACTTGCATTCTTTGGTCTTGAAGCCTGGTTCTGTGGTTTTGGGCTTTTGGACTAAATTCTTTAGTCCGGGGAAAATCCGTCGATTGCAAAGTCCATGTTTAGTGCCTGTTTTCCCCTGTTTTTATATGAATTGCACCTGCACTCATAATTTCACCAAGACTAGTGGAATTTGTTAGAAATAAGCCCTATGTCTACTCTCGGTGATGGTGTTAGGTCTAAAAGGTGCATAAAGTTGACGGTAAAAATGGGTCGTAAGGACCGTCAACAGTACGCAGATTCGATCCTTGTACCACAGGGTTCCCTGGTTATCTACTCGAAATCCGGGGGCTTTGTCTTCTCCTGTCTTTTTCTTAAGCTCTTGTGTTTCCTTATCTGTCTCTTGAGTTGTGCGTATCTGGCTTTCCAGTGTTGGTTCTACACACAGTGCATTCAACTGACCAGGTTGGGCGATATGTAGGTTTAACTTTTCCATCTCTGCTTGTAACTCAGGCATCCGCTTGGATGTTCTAACGCGATGACGGGGCACCTTGCGACTCAGCGCATCTGCCACCACATTAGCTTTTCCTGGATGGTAATGTATCTCCAGGTTGTAATCCTTGATTAATTCCAGCCATCTTCGTTGCCTGAGGTTTAGGTCTGACTGGGTGAAGATATACTTTAGGCTTTTGTGATCCGTGTATATCTCACACTTATTTCCAATTAGATAGTGTCTCCAGATCTTGAGCGCATGGACGACAGCTGCTAACTCCAAGTCATGAGTAGGGTAGTTCTGCTCATGTGTCTTCAATTGCCTTGAGGCATATGCTACCACTCGTCCATCTTGCATTAGGACGCATCCTAATCCCTGCCGTGACGCATCGCAATACACGACGAAGTCACGGTGGATGTCTGGCAAGGTCAGCACAGGGGCTGTTGTCAACCGTTTCTTTAGTTCTTGAAAACTTCTCTCGCAAGCATCTGTCCACTTAAATTCCTTACCTTTCTGTGTCAAGGCTGTCATAGGCCTGGCTATCTTGGAAAATCCTTCGATGAATCGGCGGTAATAGCCTACCAAGCCAAGGAAGCTTCTGACCTCTGTCACATTGGTTGGTTGCTTCCAATTGGTGACTGCTTCAACCTTGGATGGGTCGACTGACACTCCTTCTTCAGTCAGGATATGTCCAAGAAAAGCCACTCTGTTTAGCCAAAATTCACATTTACTGAATTTGGCGTACAGTTGATGTGCTCTCAACCTTTCCAGAACTATTCTCAAGTGTTCCTCGTGCTCTTCGGCACTCTTAGAGTAGATCAGAATGTCGTCAATAAAGACAACGACAAATCGATCTAACTCTTCCATAAATACTTTGTTCATCAGATTCATGAAGTATGCGGGTGCATTTGTGAGTCCGAATGGCATCACGGTGAACTCATATTGTCCATATCTGGTAACAAAGGCTGTCTTAAGGATGTCTCCTTCTCTAATCTTTAATTGATAGTACCCTGATCTCAAATCAATTTTGGAGAAATACTTGGCTCCTTTCAACTGATCAAATAAATCATCGATCCTAGGCAGATGGTACTTATTCTTAATGGTGACTTCATTAAGAGATCGGTAGTCTATGCATAATCTAAGACTGCCGTCTTTCTTCTTGACAAAGGGAACTGGTGATCCCCATGGTGAAGAATTTGGCCTAATAAAGCCCTTCTTCTGCAACTCTGCTATTTGTGCCTTCAATTCTGCTAACTCATTAGCTGCCATTCGATATGGTCTCTTTGCTATTAGAGAGGTTCCGGGGATTAGGTCAATGATGAATTCTATATCTCTGTCAGGTGGCATGCCTGGTAGCTCTTCTGGAAACACATCCGGGTATTCACAGACCACTGGCACTTCATCCAATGACTTTGCTTCCATGTGGTGAACCATTGGTGTATCTTTTTGGCCTTTTTGGTTCACATACCACTTGAATTCCTTTGTGATTTATTAGAGTAACCTTTCGGGTGTCACATGCTATGTTGCCTCGGTGCTTGCTTAACCAGTCCATTCCGAGGATGACATCTATCCCCTGAGATTCTAGGACTACTAGGTTCGCTAGGAACTCTACCCCACTTAAAAGGATCTTAACCCGTGGGCATCCCAAATAACTTTTGGTCTCGGCCCCGGGAGTCCGGATTATTAGGGGTTGTTTTAGCATAACAGTTGGCAAGCCATTTGTAGCAACAAACTTCGATGAAACAAATGAGTGCGAAGCTCCAGAATCAAACAGAACGGTTGCAAGGGTTGAGTTGACGAGATACTCACCAAGAACAACGTCTGGAGTATCCTCAACTTCATCTGCATTGATGTGGTTGACCTTGCCTCGGCCGAAGGTTTGATTGTTCCTTCGCGGTTGTCCCGAGGGTTGCTGTCCACCACGTCCATTCCCTGATGCTGCAGTTCTGGCGCTATTTGATTGATGCTGCTGAGTTGGAGCATTGCTTTGGTTCCGATAAGGGCACCTTGCAATCATATGGCCTGGCTCATGGCAATGAAAGCAGGTTCTCTTGTCGTTGTTGTTGGGCTGGGCGACACTGGAACCACTCTTCTGCTGGCTGCCAGAATTCTGATTGCGGTATGATGGTGCTGAGCCTTGCTGATTGGACGCGGAGGTCCTGTATTGCATTGTTGGCTGGAACTTTGGTTTCTGAAAATTGTTATTGATTCTTGGCTTCTGATTCCTCTCCTGCTGTTTGAGCTTCTGTGCAGTGAATTTGCGCTTCCTGTCATGCTCAATGTGGGAACGTGCATCTTCTAGAAGAAGTGCTCGATTCATAAGAGTGTTGAAATCTGGATATATGTGTGTGACTAGCTGCACTCTTAATCCAGGATTAAGTCCCTTTCGGAAACGATCCTGCTTCTTCTTGTCGGTATTAACATCGTCGGGAGCATAACGAGCCAATTTCATGAACTTCCTGATATATTGATTGACTGTCATTGCTCCCTGCTTGAGTGAGCGGAATCCATCGGCCTTCATCTCAATCACACCCTCCGGGATGTGATACCTCCTGAATTCCTCCTGGAATTCCTCCCAAGTAGTAGCATCTGCAATTTCTGCACCTTCTCTGTAGTTGTCCCACCATTCACTTGCTGCACCTTTCAGCTGGTGAGATGCTAACAGCACTTTCTCTCTGTCATCCGCATTCACCAAGTGCAGCTTCTTGGTGATGTCTCTCAGCCAATCATCGGCTGCTAGAGGATCCTCCTCAGTACCCTCAAATGTCGGGGGCCTGAGCCTCATAAATTCGGACATCTTGCTCTGGGGACCTGGAGTACGGTCTAGCAATCCTTGAGCTATTACCTCCATCAGACGGGTCTGATTATCCATTACTTCCACCAAATTGGTGACAGGTGGTCCTGGTAGTCTACCACCTCGTCCACCACCTCTTCCACCTCGACCACGGTTTTGATTTCCTCCACCTCTGTTCTGATTGTTATTTTCAACCTCATCATAGCCTTCCTGATTTTGACTCGCTTCATCCTCCTGTTGCTCTTGGTTGTTGTCATTCTCAACTCTACCTCCACCTCTACCTCTACCTCCACCTCTGCCACGCGGGGCAGTATTCCTGCCTCTTCCACGTCCACCTCCCAAAGTCTCCTCACAAACTCAAGCCTGGAGGTCAAACGTGCAACCTCATCCTGGGACGCAGTGAGCTGTGCCTGAACCTCTGCAAGCTGTGCCTGGGTCTCGCGAAGCCTGCGAACGTCCTCGTCCCACATCTGGGCGGTGTCCTCGAGAACACGGGCAGTCTGAGCACGGCACTCCTCCAGCTGGGCTAGCTCTGCACGGAGGTCCTCCATCTACCTACACACAAATTTTGAAAAGAGGTAAGTACTGGAGAAAAGAATTTTATAAATAGAGCATAGGTAGAGAAGTAGAATTTTATAGATAGTTTGTATAAAATACTACTCCTCTCTCACACGTTTCCAAGCTAAGGGTCATCCTACGGGCAAGTATGGCTCTGATACCACTCTGTCATACCCCATTTTCAGAGGTACTTGAATCCACCGTATCAGTCCCTGGATCAGACGCTGATACGGACATTCTCACAGAATGGCATTTCAGAGTCACACCTTTATTTATTACCAAAGCTCATTACAAGCCTTTTAATTTACATAAAAGGTCTTTGATGTGGCCAGAGGCCTTACAACACCACACATCACACCACAGTGGCCATTGCTGGGAAGCAGCAATGCCACACTTTATTCTACGCAACGGACGGCGGAAGCAGATCCACTCCACTGGCAAACTTGCGCGCGACGACCCTAGTCTTCTTCGCCATCGGCTTGAAAGTCATACTCTGCTTCTTCCTCTGAATGATTGATTAAGATGGGGGGGTGAGTACATTAGGTACTCAGCAAGTCCTAACACAAGGGTGACTCATATGCAAGGGCGATGTCAAGGAATAGGCTGAGGGTTTTCATCGATCGGCCGAAAAGCCAATTTTTGATGCAGGGGTTTGTTTTGCAAAACAAAACATTTTGTAAAACTCTAAGTCATCATTGATAAGATCTTAGTGGGGTTGAGTGGCCCTGGGGGAGAATAAATCCTTCCCGCCAGTTCCCAAAATTTTAACGCTGGCAGGAAACCAGCACACGGCTCCAAACCGGCGTTATTCCGAAAACACACACGCCAAGGATAACTCACACAGAGAACTAATCATTGTGTGGCCATTGCTTTCGCTTTGTCCAATGCCGTGGAACACGGCTATCCGGATAGATTCTTACGCTCTGCAGAGGTTGTACACTTTACCCACGAGGCATGTCAGACCTTTCCACCGTCGTGGGTCGGAAAGACATGCTAATGGTTCCATACCTGCCTAATGTCACCACGGTACCACCTCGGAAAATCAGCGACCAGGGGCTTCACGTGGGCATAGCATAGCCAAATAACTTTCACTTGCCAGATCCGACGCCAACCTCGTCAAGATCCTCTCCTGGCTTCCGATTGCAACTCCCTACCTCCTGGTGGTACCGGGCGATCACTAGTAGGGTGTGGTTCCAAACCCTGCCCATAACAGGGGCTCGTGGTTGCACTCAAGTGCTAGGCAAGGCGGCACATGAACCGGTCCTTATACGACCGAAGCAAGCATCTTCAATAGCTACTCTCCAACGAGATGTAGCGTCCTAGAGATAGCCTCCCCACTGAGGACAACCTCGCTTGCTCCCGTCTAAAACATAACCCCCACTATGGGTTTCACTTATTAAGCCCATCCCTTTTATTTCACACACACATCACCAAGTCACACTCACACATTTTCACACAAAAACATGTGAAGCAATATTATTAATTAACACGGTGTGAATGAACCTAAGCGGCAATATTTTCCAACAAATCATTAAAGATTAATGATTGTGGAACCTAGGGTTAACAATGGATTAAGGATAGCAATAAACAAGGCATGGCTTTCAACAATGATAGGTTACTCTAACATTCAAATCATTTTTAAAAGACTATGCACGTTTAATTTGCACACAGGCTCTATATAGGATATTTTGTAAGAATTAATTGGGTTAAATATGATCAAGGTGGTTAGGACTTGCCTTCACCAAAATCTTCCTCCTCTAAGCCTTCTTCGTAGTCGGGGTCCTCGGGTTCCTCCTCGAAGACTTGATCACCTATCGATTAAATAAAAAAAGAAGCTAAATCAACCGCTTAACACGCAATTAAACGATCATTAAAATAAAATAAATAAAATAAAATACTCCACTAAAGATGGTTTTGATGGAATATGGTAGAGGACGATTTTAGATGAATAATGGTGTAAGAATTATCGAATTCGGAGTTAAAACGACGAAGATATGAATATTTGAATTTAGGGAAAAAGGATTAAATTAGGGGTAGATTAACTTTAATTAAGTATAACCTCCACCCTAATTTTCCAGATGTGCACAAAGGTTGGAAAAGGGTTAGAAATGATTTTGGGGATTTTTGGATATTTTTGGGAATTTTTCTGAATTTAATTAGGCTCTGGAGATAGATTCTGTGTACACTGAATGTGTGTACCCAGCGTTTTTGTGTGCGAAGCAGAGGCTGACATGTGGGCCAGCTGGGGCCGGGGGCCCCGGGGCTACTGTTTGGTGGACTCGGTCCACAGAAGCATGGACCGACCCTGCGCGTGCGTGTGGTGCACGTGGGCCGCGTGCACCACGCGTGCGCGCCACGCGGTGGGGCGTGCCGACGCGGCGCCGACGTGGCTGCCACGCGGACGCCACGCGGGCTCGACGCGGTGCGGTGGCTCCGGCGCGGCGGAGGCGAGGGAAAAAGTTCCGCCTCGCCGGAGGGCTCGTCGGAGCGCCCTGGAGCTGGCGGAAGGGAGGGATGGAGCGGTTGTCGGTGGCCTACGTGCTATGGCGGAGCTGGCGGAGGGACGTGTGCACGTGAGCGATGCGCGAAGCGGCGGCGCGAGCTCACCGGAGCCCGGCCGGGGTTTGGCGGGCGCGGCGAAGGCGCGCGCGCGTGCGCGCGGTGCGAGTTGAAGCACTCGTGCGCATGCGCGGGAGCGCGTGGAGGCTACCAGCGGGCTCGGCCTGGCCGGGGAGCGCTCCACGGCGGCCGGAGAGGGAGAAGAGAAGGAGGCGGCGGTGGCGCACGGTGAGAGCTAGGCTGCAGTGCGCGAGGAGGGAGAAGGAGAGGTGCTAGGGGTACGGGGAAGAGTGCGGAAGCTCACCTTGAGCTCGGAGAGGAGTGGGGAGCGTTGGGAGGCGGCGGGATTGCTCGTCGGAGTTGGAGAAGAGTGAGAGAAAGTTGGGCTCGGTGGCGTGGAGGGGGAGAGCGGGGAAGAGAAATGGCAGCGGGAGGAGAAGGAAAGGACCGGCGCTTCTCTTATACCCGCTCGAAGGCGGTGGAGAGGGCCGGGAAATATCCCGAGTTCGTCGGGATATTTCGCCGGAGTGCGATGGCTCGCGGCGCGAGGGTGGGGGACGGGTGCGCGACGGCAGCCACGCGGCGCAGAGGAAGGAGGGGGCCCCGGGCGCGGCGTGAAGGGCTGCGCGTCGCCTCAACGCTACCACGGTGTGGAGCTCGAGCTCGCCGCTTTTAATGGCGGGGGAACTAGTGTTCCGGCGGAAAGGAGGTGGGGGTCCGGACGGGGAGCGAGGGAGCGAGCTCGACATTCTGCCAACTGGCGGGAGAGAGGATGGGAGTGGCGACAACGCCGTTAATGCCGTGTCTCGCGCCGACCGGTCGGGCGGCGGCGGCGGCGCGAGGTTGACGAAGGGCCCGGGCCCGCTCGTCAGCGGCTCACGGCGGCGGACGGGCCGGACGCCTGCTGGGCCGTGGCGCGCACGCGGACGGCGCGGCCCAGAGGCCGGGCGCGGGTGAGAAAGGAGGAGGGGAAGTTGGGCCGGACGCGGGAGAAAGGAGGAAAGCGGCCCATCAAGCCAGGAAATGTTTATCTATTTTCTGGTTTTGGAATTTGGATAAAATTCAAGGGACTTTGAATTTGAATTTGGGTTTGGACTTCAACACTCACCCAAACAGTTAAATAAAGACAATAAAAAGGCAAATATGCGCATGATTGTTTCATGCATGGTTTTAATTTCGAGAAAATTCAATTGAGCCCTATTTTTTATCTAATCCAATATTATTATTTGAAAATTTTTGAAAAGTCCAAATTTTTGGTTTATCGAAATGTTCAAAATTTGCGGGTGCTACAACAATCAAAATCATGAGTTTACTTGCAGACGATGCAAACCGGGCTGTTCCGGAGCCGTTTTTGTGCATTAGTGCGGTTTCGTGCAAAATGCACCAAAAATGCGCGGGAAGATCTCGTTTTCACTTGTTATGATGTTTTGATGTAATTGGATTGTTCCCATAGGAAAACAATCAAAATCATGAGTTTACTTGCAGTCGATGCAAACCGGGCTGTTCCGGAGCCGTTTTTGTGCATTAGTGCTGTTTCATGCAAAACAATACAAGAAGCGCTCGTTTTCACTCGTTATGATGTTTTGATGTAATTGGATTGTTCCCATAGGAAAACACTGAACAACATGAGTTTACTTGCGGACAATGGAAACCGGGATGTTCCGGATCGATTTTGGTAAATTAGTGCTGTTTCGGGCAAAACGTACCAAAACGTTGCGGGAAGTGCTCGTTTTCACTCGTTGATGTTTTGATGTAATTGGAGGGTTCCCATGGAAAACACTCAAAAACAAGAGTTTAATTGCAGACGATGCAAACCGAGATGTTCCGGAGCCGTTTTGGTGCATTAGTGCTGTTTCGTGCAAAACGCATCAAAACGGCACGGGATGGGCTCGTTTTCACTCGTTGATGTTTTGATGTAATTGGAGGGTTCCCATGGAAAACACTAAAAAACATGAGTTTAATTGCAGACGATGCAAACCGAGATGTTCCGGAGCCGTTTTGGTGCATTAGTGCTGTTTCGTGCAAAAAGCACCATAACAGCACGAGAAGCGCTCGATTTCACTCGTTATGATGCTTTGATGTAATTGGATGGTTCCCATAGGAAAACACTCAAAAACATGAGTTTACTTGCGGTCGATGCAAAACGGGATATTCCGGAGCCGTTTTGGCGCATTAGCGCTGTTTCATGCAAAACGCACCCAAACAGCACAGGAAGCACTCATTTTCACTCGATATGATGTTTTGATGTAATTGGATCGCTCCCATAGGTAAACACTAAAAAACATGAGTTTACTTGCGGACAATGCAAACCGGGATGTTCCGGAGCCGTTTTGGCGCATTAGTGCTGTTTCGTGCAAAACGCACCAAAACAGCACAGGAAGCACTCATTTTCACTTGATATGATGTTTTGATGTAATTGGATTGTTCCCATAGGAAAACACTGAAAAACATGAGTTTACTTGCGGACAATGCAAACCGGGATGTTCCGGATCCATTTTGGTAAATTAGTGCTGTTTGGGGCAAAACGTACCAAAACGGTGCGGATAGCGCTCGTTTTCACTCGTTATGATGTTTTGATGTAATTGGATGGTTCCCATAGGAAAACACTCAAAGTCATGAGTTTACTTGCGGTCGATGCAAACCGGGACGTTCCGGAGCCATCTTGGTGCATTAGTATTGTTTCTGCAAAACGCATCAAAACGGCACGGCAAGGGCTCGTTTTCACTCGTTGATGTTTTGATGTAATTGGAGGGTTCCCATGGAAAACACTCCAAAACAAGAGTTTAATTGCAGACGATGCAAACCGAGATGTTCCGGAGCCGTTTTGGTGCATTAGTGCTGTTTCGTGCAAAACGCATCAAAACGGCACGGGATGGGCTCGTTTTCACTCGTCGATGTTTTGATGTAATTGGAGGGTTCCCATGGAAAACACTCAAAAACATGAGTTTAATTGCGGACGATGCAAACCGAGATGTTCCGGAGCCGTTTTGGTGCATTAGTGCTGTTTCGTGCAAAAAGCACCATAACAGCACGAGAAGCGCTCGATTTCACTCGTTATGATGTTTTGATGTAATTGGATGGTTCCCATAGGAAAACACTCAAAAACATGAGTTTACTTGCGGTCGATGCAAAACGGGATATTCCGGAGCCGTTTTGGCGCATTAGCGCTGTTTCATGCAAAACGCACCCAAACAGCACAGGAAGCACTCATTTTCACTCGATATGATGTTTTGATGTAATTGGATCGCTCCCATAGGAAAACACTAAAAAACATGAGTTTACTTGCGGACAATGCAAACCGGGATGTTCCGGAGCCGTTTTGGCGCATTAGTGCTGTTTCATGCAAAACGCACCAAAACAGCACAGGAAGCACTCATTTTCACTCGATATAATGTTTTGATGTAATTGGATTGCTCCCATAGTAAAACCCTGAAAAACATGAGTTTACTTGCGGACAATGCAAACAAGGATGTTCCGGAGCCGTTGGTGCATTAGTGCGGTTTCGTGCAAAATGCACCAAAACGGCACGGGAAGGTCTCATTTTCACTTGTTATGATGTTTTTATGCAATTGGATTGTTCCCATAGGAAAACAATCAAAATCATGAGTTTACTTGCAGACGATGCAAACCGGGCTGTTCCGGAGCCGTTTTTGTGCATTAGTGCGGTTTCGTGCAAAATGCACCAAAAACGCGCGGGAAGATCTCGTTTTCACTTGTTATGATGTTTTGATGTAATTGGATTGTTCCCATAGGAAAACAATCAAAATCATGAGTTTACTTGCGGTCGATGCAAACTGGGCTGTTCCGGAGCCGTTTTTGTGCATTAGTGCTGTTTCATGCAAAACAATACAAGAAGCGCTCGTTTTCACTCGTTATGATGTTTTGATGTAATTGGATTGTTCCCATAGGAAAACACTGAAAAACATGAGTTTACTTGCGGACAATGCAAACCGGGATGTTCCGGATCCATTTTGGTAATTAGTGCTGTTTCGGGCAAAACGTATCAAAACGTTGCGGGAAGTGCTCGTTTTCACTCGTTATGATGTTTTGATGTAATTGGATGGTTCCCATAATAAAACACTCAAAGTCATGAGTTTACTTGCGGTCGATGCAAACCGGGACGTTCCGGAGCCATTTTGGTGCATTAGTACTGTTTCGTGCAAAACGCATCAAAACGGCACGGCAAGGGCTCGTTTTCACTCGTTGATGTTTTGATGTAATTGGAGGGTTCCCATGGAAAACACTCAAAAACAAGAGTTTAATTGCAGACGATGCAAACCGAGATGTTCCGGAGCCGTTTTGGTGCATTAGTGCTGTTTCGTGCAAAACGCATCAAAACGGCATGGGAAGGGCTCGTTTTCACTCGTTGATGTTTTGATGTAATTGGAGGGTTCCCATGGAAAACACTCAAAAACATGAGTTTAATTGCGGACGATGCAAACCGAGATGTTCCGGAGCCGTTTTGGTGCATTAGTGCTGTTTCGTGCAAAAAGCACCATAACAGCACGAGAAGCGCTCGATTTCACTCGTTATGATGTTTTGATGTAATTGGATGGTTCCCATTGGAAAACACTCAAAAACATGAGTTTACTTGCGGACAATGCAAACCAGGATGTTCCGGAGCCGTTTTGGCGCATTAGTGCTGTTTCATGCAAAACGCACAAAACAGCACAGGAAGCACTCATTTTCACTTGATATGATGTTTTGATGTAATTGGTTTGTTCCCATAGGAAAACACTGAAAAACATGAGTTTACTTGCGGACAATGCAAACCGGGATGTTCCGGATCCATTTTGGTAAATTAGTGCTGTTTGGGGCAAAACGTACCAAAACGATGCGGATAGCGCTCGTTTTCACTCGTTATGATGTTTTGATGTAATTGGATGGTTCCCATAGGAAAACCTCAAAGTCATGAGTTTACTTGCGGTCGATGCAAACCGGGACGTTCCGGAGCCATTTTGGTGCATTAGTACTGTTTCGTGCAAAACGCATCAAAACGGCAGGGCAAGGGCTCGTTTTCACTCGTTGATGTTTTGATGTAATTGGAGGGTTCCCATGGAAAACACTCAAAAACAAGAGTTTAATTGCAGACGATGCAAACCGAGATGTTCCGGAGCCGTTTTGGTGCATTAGTGCTGTTTCGTGCAAAACGCATCAAAACGGCACGGGAAGGGCTCGTTTTCACTCGTTGATGTTTTGATGTAATTGGAGGGTTCCCATGGAAAACACTCAAAAACATGAGTTTAATTGCGGACGATGCAAACCGAGATGTTCCGGAGCCGTTTTGGTGCATTAGTGCTGTTTCGTGCAAAAAGCACCATAACAGTACGAGAAGAGCTCGATTTCACTCGTTATGATGTTTTGATGTAATTGGATGGTTCCCATAGGAAAACACTCAAAAACATGAGTTTACTTGCGGTCGATGCAAAACGGGATATTCCGGAGCCGTTTTGGCGCATTAGCGCTGTTTCATGCAAAACGCACCCAAACAGCACAGGAAGCACTCATTTTCACTCGATATGATGTTTTGATGTAATTGGATCGCTCCCATAGGAAAACACTAAAAAACATGAGTTTACTTGCGGACAATGCAAACCGGGATGTTCCGGAGCCGTTTTGGCGCATTAGTGCTGTTTCATGCAAAACGCACCAAAACAGCACAGGAAGCACTCATTTTCACTTGATATGATGTTTTGATGTAATTGGATTGTTCCCATAGGAAAACACTGAAAAACATGAGTTTACTTGCGGACAATGCAAACCGGGATGTTCCGGATCCATTTTGCTAAATTAGTGCTGTTTGGGGCAAAACGTACCAAAACGGTGCGGATAGCGCTCGTTTTCACTCGTTATGATGTTTTGATGTAATTGGATGGTTCCCATAGGAAAACACTCAAAGTCATGAGTTTACTTGCGGTCGATGCAAACCGGGACGTTCCGGAGCCATTTTGGTGCATTAGTACTGTTTCGTGCAAAACGCATCAAAACGGCACGGCAAGGGCTCGTTCTCACTCGTTGGTGTTTTGATGTAATTGGAGGGTTCCCATGGAAAACACTCAAAAACATGAGTTTAATTGCGGACGATGCAAACCGAGATGTTCCGGAGCCGTTTTGGTGCGTTAGTGCTGTTTCGTGCAAAAAGCACCATAACAGCATGAGAAGCGCTCGATTTCACTCGTTATGATGTTTTGATGTAATTGGATGGTTCCCATAGGAAAACACTCAAAAACATGAGTTTAATTGCGGACGATGCAAACTGAGATGTTCCAGAGCCGTTTTGGCGCATTAGCGCTGTTTCATGCAAAACGCACCCAAACAGCACAGGAAGCACTCATTTTCACTCGATATGATGTTTTGATGTAATTGGATTGCTCCCATAGGAAAAGACTAAAAAACATGAGTTTACTTGCGAACAATGCAAACCGGGATGTTCCGGAGCCGTTTTGGCGCATTAGTGCTATTTCAGGCAAAACGCACCAAAACAGCACAGGAAGCACTCATTTTCACTCGATATGATGTTTTGATGTAATTGGATTGCTCCTATAGTAAAACCCTGAAAAACATGAGTTTACGTGCGGACAATGCAAACCGGGATGTTCCGGAGCCGTTGATGCATTAGTGCGGTTTTGTGCAAAACGCACCAAAACGGCACGGGAAGGTCTCATTTTCACTTGTTATGATATTTTGATGTAATTGGATTGTTCCCATTGGAAAACAATCAAAATCATGAGTTTACCTGCAGACGATGCAAACCGGGCTGTTCCGGAGCCGTTTTTGTGCATTAGTGCGGTTTCGTGCAAACTGCACCAAAAACGCGCGGGAAGGTCTCGTTTTCACTTGTTATGATGTTTTGATGTAATTGGATTGTTCCCATAGGAAAACAATCAAAATCAAGAGTTTACTTGCAATCGATGCAAACCGGGATGTTCCGGAGCCGTTTTTGTGCATTAGTGGTGTTTCATGCAAAACAAAACAAGAAGCACTCGTTTTCACTCGTTATGATGTTTTGATGTAATTGGATTGTTCCCATAGGAAAACACTGAAAAACATGAGTTTACTTACGGACAATGCAAACCGGGATGTTCCGGATCCATTTTGGTAAATTAGTGCTGTTTCGGGCAAAACGTACCAAAACGGTGCGGATAGCGCTCGTTTCCACTCGTTATGATGTTTTGATGTAATTGGATGGTTCCCATAATAAAACACTCAAAGTCATGAGTTTACTTGCGGTCAATGCAAACCGGGACGTTCCAGAGCCATTTTGGTGCATTAGTGCTGTATCGTGCAAAACGCATCAAAACGGCACGGGAAGGGCTCGTTTTCACTCGTTGATGTTTTGATGTAATTGGAGGGTTCCCATGGAAAACACTCAAAAACATGAGTTTAATTGCGGACGATGCAAACCGAGATGTTCCGGAGCCGTTTTGGTGCATTAGTGCTGTTTCGTGCGAAAAGCACCATAACAGCACGAGAAGCGCTCGATTTCACTCGTTATGATGTTTTGATGTAATTGGATGGTTCCCATAGGAAAACACTCAAAAACATGAGTTTAATTGCGGACGATGCAAACCGAGATGTTCCGGAGCCGTTTTGGTGCATTAGTGCTGTTTCGTGCAAAAAGCACCATAACAGCACGAGAAGCGCTCGATTTCACTCGTTATGATGTTTTGATGTAATTGGATGGTTCCCATTGGAAAACACTCAAAAACATGAGTTTACTTGCGGACAATGCAAACCAGGATGTTCCGGAGCCGTTTTGGCGCATTAGTGCTGTTTCATGCAAAACGCACAAAACAGCACAGGAAGCACTCATTTTCACTTGATATGATGTTTTGATGTAATTGGATTGTTCCCATAGGAAAACACTGAAAAACATGAGTTTACTTGCGGACAATGCAAACCGGGATGTTCCGGATCCATTTTGGTAAATTAGTGCTGTTTGGGGCAAAACGTACCAAAACGATGCGGATAGCGCTCGTTTTCACTCGTTATGATGTTTTGATGTAATTGGATGGTTCCCATAGGAAAACCTCAAAGTCATGAGTTTACTTGCGGTCGATGCAAACCGGGACGTTCCGGAGCCATTTTGGTGCATTAGTACTGTTTCGTGCAAAACGCATCAAAACGGCATGGCAAGGGCTCGTTTTCACTCGTTGATGTTTTGATGTAATTGGAGGGTTCCCATGGAAAACACTCAAAAACAAGAGTTTAATTGCAGACGATGCAAACCGAGATGTTCCGGAGCCGTTTTGGTGCATTAGTGCTGTTTCGTGCAAAACGCATCAAAACGGCACGGGAAGGGCTCGTTTTCACTCGTTGATGTTTTGATGTAATTGGAGGGTTCCCATGGAAAACACTCAAAAACATGAGTTTAATTGCGGACGATGCAAACCGAGATGTTCCGGAGCCGTTTTGGTGCATTAGTGCTGTTTCGTGCAAAAAGCACCATAACAGTACGAGAAGAGCTCGATTTCACTCGTTATGATGTTTTGATGTAATTGGATGGTTCCCATAGGAAAACACTCAAAAACATGAGTTTACTTGCGGTCGATGCAAAACGGGATATTCCGGAGCCGTTTTGGCGCATTAGCGCTGTTTCATGCAAAACGCACCCAAACAGCACAGGAAGCACTCATTTTCACTCGATATTATGTTTTGATGTAATTGGATCGCTCCCATAGGAAAACACTAAAAAACATGAGTTACTTGCGGACAATGCAAACCGGGATGTTCCGGAGCCGTTTTGGCGCATTAGTGCTGTTTCATGCAAAACGCACCAAAACAGCACAGGAAGCACTCATTTTCACTTGATATGATGTTTTGATGTAATTGGATTGTTCCCATAGGAAAACACTGAAAAACATGAGTTTACTTGCGGACAATGCAAACCGGGATGTTCCGGATCCATTTTGGTAAATTAGTGCTGTTTGGGGCAAAACGTACCAAAACGGTGCGGATAGCGCTCGTTTTCACTCGTTATGATGTTTTGATGTAATTGGATGGTTCCCATAGGAAAACACTCAAAGTCATGAGTTTACTTGCGGTCGATGCAAACCGGGACGTTCCGGAGCCATTTTGGTGCATTAGTACTGTTTCGTGCAAAACGCATCAAAACGGCACGGCAAGGGCTCGTTCTCACTCGTTGGTGTTTTGATGTAATTGGAGGGTTCCCATGGAAAACACTCAAAAACATGAGTTTAATTGCGGACGATGCAAACCGAGATGTTCCGGAGCCGTTTTGGTGCGTTAGTGCTGTTTCGTGCAAAAAGCACCATAACAGCATGAGAAGCGCTCGATTTCACTCGTTATGATGTTTTGATGTAATTGGATGGTTCCCATAGGAAAACACTCAAAAACATGAGTTTAATTGCGGACGATGCAAACTGAGATGTTCCAGAGCCGTTTTGGCGCATTAGCGCTGTTTCATGCAAAACGCACCCAAACAGCACAGGAAGCACTCATTTTCACTCGATATGATGTTTTGATGTAATTGGATTGCTCCCATAGGAAAAGACTAAAAAACATGAGTTTACTTGCGAACAATGCAAACCGGGATGTTCCGGAGCCGTTTTGGCGCATTAGTGCTATTTCAGGCAAAACGCACCAAAACAGCACAGGAAGCACTCATTTTCACTCGATATGATGTTTTGATGTAATTGGATTGCTCCTATAGTAAAACCCTGAAAAACATGAGTTTACGTGCGGACAATGCAAACCGGGATGTTCCGGAGCCGTTGATGCATTAGTGCGGTTTCGTGCAAAATGCACCAAAACGGCACGGGAAGGTCTCATTTTCACTTGTTATGATATTTTGATGTAATTGGATTGTTCCCATAGGAAAACAATCAAAATCATGAGTTTACCTGCAGACGATGCAAACCGGGCTGTTCCGGAGCCGTTTTTGTGCATTAGTGCGGTTTCGTGCAAACTGCACCAAAAACGCGCGGGAAGGTCTCGTTTTCACTTGTTATGATGTTTTGATGTAATTGGATTATTCCCATAGGAAAACAATCAAAATCATGAGTTTACTTGCAATCGATGCAAACCGGGATGTTCCGGAGCCGTTTTTGTGCATTAGTGGTGTTTCATGCAAAACAAAACAAGAAGCACTCGTTTTCACTCGTTATGATGTTTTGATGTAATTGGATTGTTCCCATAGGAAAACACTGAAAAACATGAGTTTACTTACGGACAATGCAAACCGGGATGTTCCGGATCCATTTTGGTAAATTAGTGCTGTTTCGGGCAAAACGTACCAAAACGGTGCGGATAGCGCTCGTTTCCACTCGTTATGATGTTTTGATGTAATTGGATGGTTCCCATAATAAAACACTCAAAGTCATGAGTTTACTTGCGGTCAATGCAAACCGGGACGTTCCAGAGCCATTTTGGTGCATTAGTGCTGTATCGTGCAAAACGCATCAAAACGGCACGAGAAGGGCTCGTTTTCACTCGTTGATGTTTTGATGTAATTGGAGGGTTCCCATGGAAAACACTCAAAAACATGAGTTTAATTGCGGACGATGCAAACCGAGATGTTCCGGAGCCGTTTTGGTGCATTAGTGCTGTTTCGTGCGAAAAGCACCATAACAGCACGAGAAGCGCTCGATTTCACTCGTTATGATGTTTTGATGTAATTGGATGGTTCCCATAGGAAAACACTCAAAAACATGAGTTTAATTGCGGACGATGCAAACCGAGATGTTCCGGAGCCGTTTTGGTGCATTAGTGCTGTTTCGTGCAAAAAGCACCATAACAGCACGAGAAGCGCTCGATTTCACTCGTTATGATGTTTTGATGTAATTGGATGGTTCCCATTGGAAAACACTCAAAAACATGAGTTTACTTGCGGACAATGCAAACCAGGATGTTCCGGAGCCGTTTTGGCGCATTAGTGCTGTTTCATGCAAAACGCACAAAACAGCACAGGAAGCACTCATTTTCACTTGATATGATGTTTTGATGTAATTGGATTGTTCCCATAGGAAAACACTGAAAAACATGAGTTTACTTGCGGACAATGCAAACCGGGATGTTCCGGATCCATTTTGGTAAATTAGTGCTGTTTGGGGCAAAACGTACCAAAACGATGCGGATAGCGCTCGTTTTCACTCGTTATGATGTTTTGATGTAATTGGATGGTTCCCATAGGAAAACCTCAAAGTCATGAGTTTACTTGCGGTCGATGCAAACCGGGACGTTCCGGAGCCATTTTGGTGCATTAGTACTGTTTCGTGCAAAACGCATCAAAACGGCATGGCAAGGGCTCGTTTTCACTCGTTGATGTTTTGATGTAATTGGAGGGTTCCCATGGAAAACACTCAAAAACAAGAGTTTAATTGCAGACGATGCAAACCGAGATGTTCCGGAGCCGTTTTGGTGCATTAGTGCTGTTTCGTGCAAAACGCATCAAAACGGCACGGGAAGGGCTCGTTTTCACTCGTTGATGTTTTGATGTAATTGGAGGGTTCCCATGGAAAACACTCAAAAACATGAGTTTAATTGCGGACGATGCAAACCGAGATGTTCCGGAGCCGTTTTGGTGCATTAGTGCTGTTTCGTGCAAAAAGCACCATAACAGTACGAGAAGAGCTCGATTTCACTCGTTATGATGTTTTGATGTAATTGGATGGTTCCCATAGGAAAACACTCAAAAACATGAGTTTACTTGCGGTCGATGCAAAACGGGATATTCCGGAGCCGTTTTGGCGCATTAGCGCTGTTTCATGCAAAACGCACCCAAACAGCACAGGAAGCACTCATTTTCACTCGATATGATGTTTTGATGTAATTGGATCGCTCCCATAGGAAAACACTAAAAAACATGAGTTTACTTGCGGACAATGCAAACCGGGATGTTCCGGAGCCGTTTTGGTGCATTAGTGCTGTTTCATGCAAAACGCACCAAAACAGCACAGGAAGCACTCATTTTCACTTGATATGATGTTTTGATGTAATTGGATTGTTCCCATAGGAAAACACTGAAAAACATGAGTTTACTTGCGGACAATGCAAACCGGGATGTTCCGGATCCATTTTGGTAAATTAGTGCTGTTTGGGGCAAAACGTACCAAAACGATGCGGATAGCGCTCGTTTTCACTCGTTATGATGTTTTGATGTAATTGGATGGTTCCCATAGGAAAACCTCAAAGTCATGAGTTTACTTGCGGTCGATGCAAACCGGGACGTTCCGGAGCCATTTTGGTGCATTAGTACTGTTTCGTGCAAAACGCATCAAAACGGCATGGCAAGGGCTCGTTTTCACTCGTTGATGTTTTGATATAATTGGAGGGTTCCCATGGAAAACACTCAAAAACAAGAGTTTAATTGCAGACGATGCAAACCGAGATGTTCCGGAGCCGTTTTGGTGCATTAGTGCTGTTTCGTGCAAAACGCATCAAAACGGCACGGGAAGGGCTCGTTTTCACTCGTTGATGTTTTGATGTAATTGGAGGGTTCCCATGGAAAACACTCAAAAACATGAGTTTAATTGCGGACGATGCAAACCGAGATGTTCCGGAGCCGTTTTGGTGCATTAGTGCTGTTTCGTGCAAAAAGCACCATAACAGTACGAGAAGAGCTCGATTTCACTCGTTATGATGTTTTGATGTAATTGGATGGTTCCCATACGAAAACACTCAAAAACATGAGTTTACTTGCGGTCGATGCAAAACGGGATATTCCGGAGCCGTTTTGGCGCATTAGCGCTGTTTCATGCAAAACGCACCCAAACAGCACAGGAAGCACTCATTTTCACTCGATATGATGTTTTGATGTAATTGGATCGCTCCCATAGGAAAACACTAAACAACATGAGTTTACTTGCGGACAATGCAAACCGGGATGTTCCGGAGCCGTTTTGGCGCATTAGTGCTGTTTCATGCAAAACGCACCAAAACAGCACAGGAAGCACTCATTTTCACTTGATATGACGTTTTGATGTAATTGGATTGTTCCCATAGGAAAACACTGAAAAACATGAGTTTACTTGCGGACAATGCAAACCGGGATGTTCCGGATCCATTTTGGTAAATTAGTGCTGTTTGGGGCAAAACGTACCAAAACGGTGCGGATAGCGCTCGTTTTCACTCGTTATGATATTTTGATGTAATTGGATGGTTCCCATAGGAAAACACTCAAAGTCATGAGTTTACTTGCGGTCGATGCAAACCGGGACGTTCCGGAGCCATTTTGGTGCATTAGTACTGTTTCGTGCAAAACGCATCAAAACGGCACGGCAAGGGCTCGTTCTCACTCGTTGGTGTTTTGATGTAATTGGAGGGTTCCCATGGAAAACACTCAAAAACATGAGTTTAATTGCGGACGATGCAAACCGAGATGTTCCGGAGCCGTTTTGGTGCGTTAGTGCTGTTTCGTGCAAAAAGCACCATAACAGCATGAGAAGCGCTCGATTTCACTCGTTATGATGTTTTGATGTAATTGGATGGTTCCGATAGGAAAACACTCAAAAACATGAGTTTAATTGCGGACGATGCAAACTGAGATGTTCCGGAGCCGTTTTGGCGCATTAGCGCTGTTTCATGCAAAACGCACCCAAACAGCACAGGAAGCACTCATTTTCACTCGATATGATGTTTTGATGTAATTGGATTGCTCCCATAGGAAAAGACTAAAAAACATGAGTTTACTTGCGAACAATGCAAACCGGGATGTTCCGGAGCCGTTTTGGCGCATTAGTGCTATTTCAGGCAAAACGAACCAAAACAGCACAGGAAGCACTCATTTTCACTCGATATGATGTTTTGATGTAATTGGATTGCTCCTATAGTAAAACCCTGAAAAACATGAGTTTACGTGCGGACAATGCAAACCGGGATGTTCCGGAGCCGTTGATGCATTAGTGCGGTTTCGTGCAAAACGCACCAAAACGGCACGGGAAGGTCTCATTTTCACTTGTTATGATATTTTGATGTAATTGGATTGTTCCCATAGGAAAACAATCAAAATCATGAGTTTACCTGCAGACGATGCAAACCGGGCTGTTCCGGAGCCGTTTTTGTGCATTAGTGCGGTTTCGTGCAAACTGCACCAAAAACGCGCGGGAAGGTCTCGTTTTCACTTGTTATGATGTTTTGATGTAATTGGATTGTTCCCATAGGAAAACAATCAAAATCATGAGTTTACTTGCAATCGATGCAAACCGGGATGTTCCGGAGCCGTTTTTGTGCATTAGTGGTGTTTCATGCAAAACAAAACAAGAAGCACTCGTTTTCACTCGTTATGATGTTTTGATGTAATTGGATTGTTCCCATAGGAAAACACTGAAAAACATGAGTTTACTTACGGGAAATGCAAACCGGGATGTTCCGGATCCATTTTGGTAAATTAGTGCTGTTTCGGGCAAAACGTATCAAAACGGTGCGGATAGCGCTCGTTTCCACTCGTTATGATGTTTTGATGTAATTGGATGGTTCCCATAATAAAAACACTCAAAGTCATGAGTTTACTTGCGGTCAATGCAAACCGGGACGTTCTAGAGCCATTTTGGTGCATTAGTGCTGTATCGTGCAAAACGCATCAAAACGGCACGGGAAGGGCTCGTTTTCACTCGTTGATGTTTTGATGTAATTGGAGGGTTCCCATGGAAAACACTCAAAAACATGAGTTTAATTGCGGACGATGCAAACCGAGATGTTCCGGAGCCGTTTTGGTGCATTAGTGCTGTTTCGTGCAAAAAGCACCATAACAGCACGAGAAGCGCTCGATTTCACTCGTTATGATGTTTTGATGTAATTGGATGGTTCCCATAGTAAAACACTCGAAAACATGAGTTTAATTGCGGACGATGCAAACCGAGATGTTCCGGAGCCGTTTTGGTGCATTAGTGCTGTTTCATGCAAAACGCACCCAAACAGCACAGGAAGCGCTCATTTTCACTCGATATGATGTTTTGATGTAATTGGATCGCTCCCATAGGAAACACTAAAAAACATGTGTTTACTTGCGGACAATGCAATCCGGGATGTTCCGGAGCCGTTTTGGCGTATTAGTCCTGTTTCAGGCAAAACGCACCAAAACAGCACAGGAAGCACTCATTTTCACTTGATATGATGTTTTGATGTAATTGGAGGGTTCCCATGGAAGACACTCAAAAACATGAGTTTAATTGCGGACGATGCAAACCGAGATGTTCCGGAGCCGTTTTGGTGCGTTAGTGCTGTTTCGTGCAAAAAGCACCATAACAGCACGAGAAGCGCTCGATTTCACTCGTTATGATGTTTTGATGTAATTGGATGGTTCCCATAGGAAAACACTCAAAAACATGAGTTTACTTGCGGTCGATGCAAAACGGGATCTTCCGGAGCCGTTTTGGCGCATTAGCGCTGTTTCATGCAAAACGCACCCAAACAGCACAGGAAGCGCTCATTTTCACTCGATAAGATGTTTTGATGTAATTGGATCGCTCCCATAGGAAACACTAAAAAACATGAGTTTACTTGCGGACAATGCAAACCGGGATGTTCCGGAGCCGTTTTGGCGCATTAGTGCTGTTTCAGGCAAAACGCACCAAAACAGCACAGGAAGCACTCATTTTCACTTGATATGATGTTTTGATGTAATTGGATTGTTCCCATAGGAAAACACTGAAAAACATGAGTTTACTTGCGGACAACGCAAACCGGGATGTTCCGGATCCATTTTGGTGCATTAGTGCTGTTTCGTGCAAAACGCATCAAAACGGCACGGCAAGGGCTCGTTTTCACTCGTTGATCTTTTGATGTAATTGGAGGGTTCCCATGGAAACCTCCAAAAACAAGAGTTTAATTGCAGACGATGCAAACCGAGATGTTCCGGAGCCGTTTTAGTGCATTAGTGCTGTTTCGTGCAAAAAGCACCATAACAGCACGAGAAGCGCTCGATTTCACTCGTTATGATGTTTTGATGTAATTGGATGGTTCCCATAGTAAAACACTCGAAAACATGAGTTTAATTGCGGACGATGCAAACCGAGATGTTCCGGAGCCGTTTTGGTGCATTAGTGCTGTTTCATGCAAAACGCACCCAAACAGCACAGGAAGCGCTCATTTTCACTCGATATGATGTTTTGATGTAATTGGATCGCTCCCATAGGAAACACTAAAAAACATGAGTTTACTTGCGGACAATGCAATCCGGGATGTTCCGGAGCCGTTTTGGCGCATTAGTGCTGTTTCAGGCAAAACGCACCAAAACAGCACTAGAAGCACTCATTTTCACTTGATATGGTGTTTTGATGTAATTGGAGGGTTCCCATGGAAGACACTCAAAAACATGAGTTTAATTGCGGACGATGCAAACCGAGATGTTCCGGAGCCGTTTTGGTGCGTTAGTGCTGTTTCGTGCAAAAAGCACCATAACAGCACGAGAAGCGCTCGATTTCACTCGTTATGATGTTTTGATGTAATTGGATGGTTCCCATAGGAAAACACTCAAAAACATGAGTTTACTTGCGGTCGATGCAAAACGGGATCTTCCGGAGCCGTTTTGGCGCATTAGCGCTGCTTCATGCAAAACGCACCCAAACAGCACAGGAAGCGCTTATTTTCACTCGATATGATGTTTTGATGTAATTGGATTGCTCCCATAGTAAATCCCTGAAAAACATGAGTTTACTTGCGGACAATGCAAACAAGGATGTTCCGGAGCCGTTGGTGCATTAGTGCGGTTTCGTGCAAAACGCACCAAAACGGCACGGGAAGGTCTCATTTTCACTTGTTATGATGTTTTTATGCAATTGGATTGTTCCCATAGGAAAACAATCAAAATCATGAGTTTACTTGCAGACGATGCAAACCGGGCTGTTCCGGATCCATTTTGGTAATTAGTGCTGTTTCGGGCAAAACGTACCAAAACGTTGCGGGAAGTGCTCGTTTTCACGCGTTATGATGTTTTGATGTAATTGGATGGTTCCCATAATAAAACACTCAAAGTCATGAGTTTACTTGCGGTCGATGCAAACCGGGACGTTCCGGAGCCATTTTGGTGCATTAGTGCTGTTTCGTGCAAAACGCGTCAAAACGGCACGGGAAGGGCTCGTTTTCACTCGGTGATGTTTTGATGTAATTGGAGGGTTGCCATGGAAAACACTCAAAAACATGAGTTTAATTACGGACGATGCAAAACGGGATCTTCCGGAGCCGTTTTGGCGCATTAGCGCTGTTTCATGCAAAACGCACCCAAACAGCACAGGAAGCGCTCATTTTCACTCGATAAGATGTTTTGATGTAATTGGATCGCTCCCATAGGAAACACTAAAAAACATGAGTTTACTTGCGGACAATGCAAACCGGGATGTTCCGGAGCCGTTTTGGCGCATTAGTGCTGTTTCAGGCAAAACGCACCAAAACAGCACAGGAAGCACTCATTTTCACTTGATATGATGTTTTGATGTAATTGGATTGTTCCCATAGGAAAACACTGAAAAACATGAGTTTACTTGCGGACAATGCAAACCGGGATGTTCCGGATCCATTTTGGTGCATTAGTGCTGTTTCGTGCAAAACGCATCAAAACGGCACGGCAAGGGCTCGTTTTCACTCGTTGATCTTTTGATGTAATTGGAGGGTTCCCATGGAAACCTCCAAAAACAAGAGTTTAATTGCAGACGATGCAAACCGAGATGTTCCGGAGCCGTTTTAGTGCATTAGTGCTGTTTCGTGCAAAAAGCACCATAACAGCACGAGAAGCGCTCGATTTCACTCGTTATGATGTTTTGATGTAATTGGATGGTTCCCATAGTAAAACACTCGAAAACATGAGTTTAATTGCGGACGATGCAAACCGAGATGTTCCGGAGCCGTTTTGGTGCATTAGTGCTGTTTCATGCAAAACGCACCCAAACAGCACAGGAAGCGCTCATTTTCACTCGATATGATGTTTTGATGTAATTGGATCGCTCCCATAGGAAACACTAAAAAACATGAGTTTACTTGCGGACAATGCAATCCGGGATGTTCCGGAGCCGTTTTGGCGCATTAGTGCTGTTTCAGGCAAAACGCACCAAAACAGCACTAGAAGCACTCATTTTCACTTGATATGGTGTTTTGATGTAATTGGAGGGTTCCCATGGAAGACACTCAAAAACATGAGTTTAATTGCGGACGATGCAAACCGAGATGTTCCGGAGCCGTTTTGGTGCGTTAGTGCTGTTTCGTGCAAAAAGCACCATAACAGCACGAGAAGCGCTCGATTTCACTCGTTATGATGTTTTGATGTAATTGGATGGTTCCCATAGGAAAACACTCAAAAACATGAGTTTACTTGCGGTCGATGCAAAACGGGATCTTCCGGAGCCGTTTTGGCGCATTAGCGCTGCTTCATGCAAAACGCACCCAAACAGCACAGGAAGCGCTTATTTTCACTCGATATGATGTTTTGATGTAATTGGATTGCTCCCATAGTAAATCCCTGAAAAACATGAGTTTACTTGCGGACAATGCAAACAAGGATGTTCCGGAGCCGTTGGTGCATTAGTGCGGTTTCGTGCAAAACGCACCAAAACGGCACGGGAAGGTCTCATTTTCACTTGTTATGATGTTTTTATGCAATTGGATTGTTCCCATAGGAAAACAATCAAAATCATGAGTTTACTTGCAGACGATGCAAACCGGGCTGTTCCGGATCCATTTTGGTAATTAGTGCTGTTTCGGGCAAAACGTACCAAAACGTTGCGGGAAGTGCTCGTTTTCACGCGTTATGATGTTTTGATGTAATTGGATGGTTCCCATAATAAAACACTCAAAGTCATGAGTTTACTTGCGGTCGATGCAAACCGGGACGTTCCGGAGCCATTTTGGTGCATTAGTGCTGTTTCGTGCAAAACGCGTCAAAACGGCACGGGAAGGGCTCGTTTTCACTCGGTGATGTTTTGATGTAATTGGAGGGTTGCCATGGAAAACACTCAAAAACATGAGTTTAATTACGGACGATGCAAAACGGGATATTCCGGAGCCGTTTTGGCGCATTAGCGCTGTTTCATGCAAAACGCACCCAAACAGCACAGGAAGCGCTCATTTTCACTCGATATGATGTTTTGATGTAATTGGATCGCTCCCATAGGAAACACTAAAAAACATGAGTTTACTTGCGGACAATGCAAACCGGGATGTTCCGGAGCCGTTTTGGCGCCTTAGTGCTGTTTCAGGCAAAACGCACCAAAACAGCACAGGAAGCACTCATTTTCACTTGATATGATGTTTTGATGTAATTGGATTGTTCCCATAGGAAAACACTGAAAAACATGAGTTTACTTGCGGACAATGCAAACCGGGATGTTCCGGATCCATTTTGGTGCATTAGTGCTGTTTCGTGCAAAACGCATCAAAACGGCACGGCAAGGGCTCGTTTTCACTCGTTGATGTTTTGATGTAATTGGAGGGTTCCCATGGAAAACACTCAAAAACAAGAGTTTAATTGCAGACGATGCAAACCGAGATGTTCCGGAGCCGTTTTAGTGCATTAGTGCTGTTTCGTGCAAAAAGCACCATAACAGCACGAGAAGCGCTCGATTTCACTCGTTATGATGTTTTGATATAATTGGATGGTTCCCATAGTAAAACACTCGAAAACATGAGTTTAATTGCGGACGATGCAAACCGAGATGTTCCGGAGCCGTTTTGGTGCATTAGTGCTGTTTCGTGCAAAACGCACCATAACAGCACGAGAAGCGCTCGGTTTCACTCGTTATGATGTTTTGATGTAATTGGATGGTTCCCATAGGAAAACACTCAAAAACATGAGTTTAATTGCGGACGATGCAAACTGAGATGTTCCGGAGCCGTTTTGGCGCATTAGCGCTGTTTCATGCAAAACGCACCCAAACAGCACAGGAAGCACTCATTTTCACTCGATATGATGTTTCGATGTAATTGGATTACTCCCATAGGAAAAGACTAAAAAACATGAGTTTACTTGCGAACAATGCAAACCGGGATGTTCCGGAGCCGTTTTGGCGCATTAGTGCTGTTTCAGGCAAAACGCACCAAAACAGCACAGGAAGCACTCATTTTCACTCGATATGATGTTTTGATGTAATTGGATTGCTCCCATAGTAAATTCCTGAAAAACATGAGTTTACTTGCAGACAATGCAAACAAGGATGTTCCGGAGCCGTTGGTGCATTAGTGCGGTTTCGTGCAAAACGCACCAAAACGGCACGGGAAGGTCTCATTTTCACTTGTTATGATGTTTTTATGCAATTGGATTGTTCCCATAGGAAAACAATCAAAATCATGAGTTTACTTGCAGACGATGCAAACCGGGCTGTTCCGGATCCATTTTGGTAATTAGTGCTGTTTCGGGCAAAACGTACCAAAACGTTGCGGGAAGTGCTCGTTTTCACTCGTTATGATGTTTTGATGTAATTGGATGGTTCCCATAATAAAACACTCAAAGTCATGGGTTTACTTGCGGTCGATGCAAACCGGGACGTTCCGGAGCCATTTTGGTGCATTAGTGCTGTTTCGTGCAAAACGCATCAAAACGGCACGGGAAGGGCTCGTTTTCACTCGTTGATGTTTTGATGTAATTGGAGGGTCCCCATGGAAGACACTCAAAAACATGAGTTTAATTGCGGACGATGCAAACCGAGATGTTCCGGAGCCGTTTTGGTGCGTTAGTGCTGTTTCGTGCAAAAAGCACCATAACAGCACGAGAAGCGCTCGATTTCACTCGTTATGATGTTTTGATGTAATTGGATGGTTCCCATAATTAAACACTGAAAGTCATGAGTTTACTTGCGGTCAATGCAAACCGGGACGTTCCGGAGCCATTTTGGTGCATTAGTGCTGTTTCGTGCAAAACGCATCAAAACGGCACGGGAAGGGCTCGTTTTCACTCGTTGATGTTTTGATGTAATTGGAGGGTTGCCATGGAAAACACTCAAAAACATGAGTTTAATTACGGACGATGCAAAACGGGATATTCCGGAGCCGTTTTGGCGCATTAGCGTTGTTTCATGCAAAACGCACCCAAACAGCACAGGAAGCGCTCATTTTCACTCGATATGATGTTTTGATGTAATTGGATCGCTCCCATAGGAAACACTAAAAAACATGAGTTTACTTGCGGACAATGCAAACCGGGATGTTCCGGAGCCGTTTTGGCGCCTTAGTGCTGTTTCAGGTAAAACGCACCAAAACAGCACAGGAAGCACTCATTTTCACTTGATATGATGTTTTGATGTAATTGGATTGTTCCCATAGGAAAACACTGAAAAACATGAGTTTACTTGCGGACAATGCAAACCGGGATGTTCCGGATCCATTTTGGTGCATTAGTGCTGTTTCGTGCAAAACGCATCAAAACGGCACGGCAAGGGCTCGTTTTCACTCATTGATGTTTTGATGTAATTGGAGGGTTCCCATGGAAAACACTCAAAAACAAGAGTTTAATTGCAGACGATGCAAACCGAGATGTTCCGGAGCCGTTTTAGTGCATTAGTGCTGTTTCGTGCAAAAAGCACCATAACAGCACGAGAAGCGCTCGATTTCACTCGTTATGATGTTTTGATATAATTGGATGGTTCCCATAGTAAAACACTCGAAAACATGAGTTTAATTGCGGACGATGCAAACCGAGATGTTCCGGAGCCGTTTTGGTGCATTAGTGCTGTTTCGTGCAAAACGCACCATAACAGCACGAGAAGCGCTCGGTTTCACTCGTTATGATGTTTTGATGTAATTGGATGGTTCCCATAGGAAAACACTCAAAAACATGAGTTTAATTGCGGACGATGCAAACTGAGATGTTCCGGAGCCGTTTTGGCGCATTAGCGCTGTTTCATGCAAAACGCACCCAAACAGCACAGGAAGCACTCATTTTCACTCGATATGATGTTTCGATGTAATTGGATTACTCCCATAGGAAAAGACTAAAAAACATGAGTTTACTTGCGAACAATGCAAACCGGGATGTTCCGGAGCCGTTTTGGCGCATTAGTGCTGTTTCAGGCAAAACGCACCAAAACAGCACAGGAAGCACTCATTTTCACTCGATATGATGTTTTGATGTAATTGGATTGCTCCCATAGTAAATCCCTGAAAAACATGAGTTTACTTGCAGACAATGCAAACAAGGATGTTCCGGAGCCGTTGGTGCATTAGTGCGGTTTCGTGCAAAACGCACCAAAACGGCACGGGAAGGTCTCATTTTCACTTGTTATGATGTTTTTATGCAATTGGATTGTTCCCATAGGAAAACAATCAAAATCATGAGTTTACTTGCAGACGATGCAAACCGGGCTGTTCCGGATCCATTTTGGTAATTAGTGCTGTTTCGGGCAAAACGTACCAAAACGTTGCGGGAAGTGCTCGTTTTCACTCGTTATGATGTTTTGATGTAATTGGATGGTTCCCATAATAAAACACTCAAAGTCATGGGTTTACTTGCGGTCGATGCAAACCGGGACGTTCCGGAGCCATTTTGGTGCATTAGTGCTGTTTCGTGCAAAACGCATCAAAACGGCACGGGAAGGGCTCGTTTTCACTCGTTGATGTTTTGATGTAATTGGAGGGTCCCCATGGAAGACACTCAAAAACATGAGTTTAATTGCGGACGATGCAAACCGAGATGTTCCGGAGCCGTTTTGGTGCGTTAGTGCTGTTTCGTGCAAAAAGCACCATAACAGCACGAGAAGCGCTCGATTTCACTCGTTATGATGTTTTGATGTAATTGGATGGTTCCCATAATAAAACACTGAAAGTCATGAGTTTACTTGCGGTCAATGCAAACCGGGACGTTCCGGAGCCATTTTGGTGCATTAGTGCTGTTTCGTGCAAAACGCATCAAAACGGCACGGGAAGGGCTCGTTTTCACTCGGTGATGTTTTGATGTAATTGGAGGGTTGCCATGGAAAACACTCAAAAACATGAGTTTAATTACGGACGATGCAAAACGGGATATTCCGGAGCCGTTTTGGCGCATTAGCGCTGTTTCATGCAAAACGCACCCAAACAGCACAGGAAGCGCTCATTTTCACTCGATATGATGTTTTGATGTAATTGGATCGCTCCCATAGGAAACACTAAAAAACATGAGTTTACTTGCGGACAATGCAAACCGGGATGTTCCGGAGCCGTTTTGGCGCCTTAGTGCTGTTTCAGGCAAAACGCACCAAAACAGCACAGGAAGCACTCATTTTCACTTGATATGATGTTTTGATGTAATTGGATTGTTCCCATAGGAAAACACTGAAAAACATGAGTTTACTTGCGGACAATGCAAACCGGGATGTTCCGGATCCATTTTGGTGCATTAGTGCTGTTTCGTGCAAAACGCATCAAAACGGCACGGCAAGGGCTCGTTTTCACTCGTTGATGTTTTGATGTAATTGGAGGGTTCCCATGGAAAACACTCAAAAACAAGAGTTTAATTGCAGACGATGCAAACCGAGATGTTCCGGAGCCGTTTTAGTGCATTAGTGCTGTTTCGTGCAAAAAGCACCATAACAGCACGAGAAGCGCTCGATTTCACTCGTTATGATGTTTTGATATAATTGGATGGTTCCCATAGTAAAACACTCGAAAACATGAGTTTAATTGCGGACGATGCAAACCGAGATGTTCCGGAGCCGTTTTGGTGCATTAGTGCTGTTTCGTGCAAAACGCACCATAACAGCACGAGAAGCGCTCGGTTTCACTCGTTATGATGTTTTGATGTAATTGGATGGTTCCCATAGGAAAACACTCAAAAACATGAGTTTAATTGCGGACGATGCAAACTGAGATGTTCCGGAGCCGTTTTGGCGCATTAGCGCTGTTTCATGCAAAACGCACCCAAACAGCACAGGAAGCACTCATTTTCACTCGATATGATGTTTCGATGTAATTGGATTACTCCCATAGGAAAAGACTAAAAAACATGAGTTTACTTGCGAACAATGCAAACCGGGATGTTCCGGAGCCGTTTTGGCGCATTAGTGCTGTTTCAGGCAAAACGCACCAAAACAGTACAGGAAGCACTCATTTTCACTCGATATGATGTTTTGATGTAATTGGATTGCTCCCATAGTAAATCCCTGAAAAACATGAGTTTACTTGCGGACAATGCAAACAAGGATGTTCCGGAGCCGTTGGTGCATTAGTGCGGTTTCGTGCAAAACGCACCAAAACGGCACGGGAAGGTCTCATTTTCACTTGTTATGATGTTTTTATGCAATTGGATTGTTCCCATAGGAAAACAATCAAAATCATGAGTTTACTTGCAGACGATGCAAACCGGGCTGTTCCGGATCCATTTTGGTAATTAGTGCTGTTTCGGGCAAAACGTACCAAAACGTTGCGGGAAGTGCTCGTTTTCACTCGTTATGATGTTTTGATGTAATTGGATGGTTCCCATAATAAAACACTCAAAGTCATGAGTTTACTTGCGGTCGATGCAAACCGGGACGTTCCGGAGCCATTTTGGTGCATTAGTGCTGTTTCGTGCAAAACGCATCAAAACGGCACGGGAAGGGCTCGTTTTCACTCGTTGATGCTTTGATGTAATTGGAGGGTTCCCATGGAAGACACTCAAAAACATGAGTTTAATTGCGGACGATGCAAACCGAGATGTTCCGGAGCCGTTTTGGTGCGTTAGTGCTGTTTCGTGCAAAAAGCACCATAACAGCACGAGAAGCGCTCGATTTCACTCGTTATGATGTTTTGATGTAATTGGATGGTTCCCATAATTAAACACTGAAAGTCATGAGTTTACTTGCGGTCAATGCAAACCGGGACGTTCCGGAGCCATTTTGGTGCATTAGTACTGTTTCGTGCAAAACGCATCAAAACGGCACGGGAAGGGCTCGTTTTCACTCGTTGATGTTTTGATGTAATTGGAGGGTTGCCATGGAAAACACTCAAAAACATGAGTTTAATTACGGACGATGCAAAACGGGATATTCCGGAGCCGTTTTGGCGCATTAGCGTTGTTTCATGCAAAACGCACCCAAACAGCACAGGAAGCGCTCATTTTCACTCGATATGATGTTTTGATGTAATTGGATCGCTCCCATAGGAAACACTAAAAAACATGAGTTTACTTGCGGACAATGCAAACCGGGATGTTCCGGAGCCGTTTTGGCGCCTTAGTGCTGTTTCAGGTAAAACGCACCAAAACAGCACAGGAAGCACTCATTTTCACTTGATATGATGTTTTGATGTAATTGGATTGTTCCCATAGGAAAACACTGAAAAACATGAGTTTACTTGCGGACAATGCAAACCGGGATGTTCCGGATCCATTTTGGTGCATTAGTGCTGTTTCGTGCAAAACGCATCAAAACGGCACGGCAAGGGCTCGTTTTCACTCGTTGATGTTTTGATGTAATTGGAGGGTTCCCATGGAAAACACTCAAAAACAAGAGTTTAATTGCAGACGATGCAAACCGAGATGTTCCGGAGCCGTTTTAGTGCATTAGACTGTCTCCAACGGATGTCCTATTTTAGGACTTACGTAGGAAATGGGGAGCAAAAGAGAAGAAAATGCTCTCCAACGGGTGTCCCAATGCATCGACACATTTTCGGAGCCGCGCCCTCCGCGCCGAACAAATACGGCACCTTCACGGCCAGACCAAACGCTTCCGCCGCCGCGTACCCCCCTCCCCCCTGTGTCCGCCTGGTCGGAGCTAAGGAAGCTCGCCGCGTCGAGGTGGAGCTGAGGAGCGAGGCGGAGGCGGAGGTGCTGCGGAGCGAGGCGCGAGGCGGAGGCGCTGCGGAGCGAGGCGCGAGGCGGAGGCGGAGGCAGCGGGCGGTGTCGAGGTGCGAGGTGGAGGCGGCGCAGCGATTCATGGCGTCGGTGGCGACTCATGGCGTCGTTGACGGTGGCGGCGGAGGTGGAGGATGAGGAGCACGCGGCGGAGGGGCTGCGGCTTCCTCGGATTCGCGCCCGTGGCTGTTGCGCTCCTCCTCCACCGCCCTGTCGCCTCCCCTCCCCTCCCCTCCTCCACCGACCCTGCCCCTCCCCCTCCTTCGCCGCGGCGGACGAGCTGGTCTGCGAGGGGCCGCTTCGGCAGGCGCGGCGCGGGCGATGAGCTCCGCGAGAGGTCTGCGGCGGAGCGGGTGCATGGTGGCGCGGCGGAGCGGGTGGACGGCGCGGCGGCGTTGCGGGTGCGCGGCGGCGGAGCTCCGCGAGGGGCCACTTCGGACGAGCGTTGCGGGTGCCGAGCGTCGGCTCCGGCGAGGTTGATGAATGGGATGAAGAATTTGAGGCGTCCGTTGGAGATACATCTTTTTAGGGATTGAATGTAGCCCACAATTCACATCCAATTTTGGTTTTGGTCTCCAACACCGTTGGAGATAGCCTTAGTGCTGTTTCGTGCAAAAAGCACCATAACAGCACGAGAAGCGCTCGATTTCACTCGTTATGATGTTTTGATATAATTGGATGGTTCCCATAGTAAAACACTCGAAAACATGAGTTTAATTGCGGACGATGCAAACCGAGATGTTCCGGAGCCGTTTTGGTGCATTAGTGCTGTTTCGTGCAAAACGCACCATAACAGCACGAGAAGCGCTCGGTTTCACTCGTTATGATGTTTTGATGTAATTGGATGGTTCCCATAGGAAAACACTCAAAAACATGAGTTTAATTGCGGACGATGCAAACTGAGATGTTCCGGAGCCGTTTTGGCGCATTAGCGCTGTTTCATGCAAAACGCACCCAAACAGCACAGGAAGCACTCATTTTCACTCGATATGATGTTTCGATGTAATTGGATTACTCCCATAGGAAAAGACTAAAAAACATGAGTTTACTTGCGAACAATGCAAACCGGGATGTTCCGGAGCCGTTTTGGCGCATTAGTGCTGTTTCAGGCAAAACGCACCAAAACAGCACAGGAAGCACTCATTTTCACTCGATATGATGTTTTGATGTAATTGGATTGCTCCCATAGTAAATCCCTGAAAAACATGAGTTTACTTGCAGACAATGCAAACAAGGATGTTCCGGAGCCGTTGGTGCATTAGTGCGGTTTCGTGCAAAACGCACCAAAACGGCACGGGAAGGTCTCATTTTCACTTGTTATGATGTTTTTATGCAATTGGATTGTTCCCATAGGAAAACAATCAAAATCATGAGTTTACTTGCAGACGATGCAAACCGGGCTGTTCCGGATCCATTTTGGTAATTAGTGCTGTTTCGGGCAAAACGTACCAAAACGTTGCGGGAAGTGCTCGTTTTCACTCGTTATGATGTTTTGATGTAATTGGATGGTTCCCATAATAAAACACTCAAAGTCATGGGTTTACTTGCGGTCGATGCAAACCGGGACGTTCCGGAGCCATTTTGGTGCATTAGTGCTGTTTCGTGCAAAACGCATCAAAACGGCACGGGAAGGGCTCGTTTTCACTCGTTGATGTTTTGATGTAATTGGAGGGTCCCCATGGAAGACACTCAAAAACATGAGTTTAATTGCGGACGATGCAAACCGAGATGTTCCGGAGCCGTTTTGGTGCGTTAGTGCTGTTTCGTGCAAAAAGCACCATAACAGCACGAGAAGCGCTCGATTTCACTCGTTATGATGTTTTGATGTAATTGGATGGTTCCCATAATAAAACACTGAAAGTCATGAGTTTACTTGCGGTCAATGCAAACCGGGACGTTCCGGAGCCATTTTGGTGCATTAGTGCTGTTTCGTGCAAAACGCATCAAAACGGCACGGGAAGGGCTCGTTTTCACTCGTTGATGTTTTGATGTAATTGGAGGGTTGCCATGGAAAACACTCAAAAACATGAGTTTAATTACGGACGATGCAAAACGGGATATTCCGGAGCCGTTTTGGCGCATTAGCGCTGTTTCATGCAAAACGCACCCAAACAGCACAGGAAGCGCTCATTTTCACTCGATATGATGTTTTGATGTAATTGGATCGCTCCCATAGGAAACACTAAAAAACATGAGTTTACTTGCGGACAATGCAAACCGGGATGTTCCGGAGCCGTTTTCGCGCCTTAATGCTGTTTCAGGCAAAACGCACCAAAACAGCACAGGAAGCACTCATTTTCACTTGATATGATGTTTTGATGTAATTGGATTGTTCCCATAGGAAAACACTGAAAAACATGAGTTTACTTGCGGACAATGCAAACCGGGATGTTCCGGATCCATTTTGGTGCATTAGTGCTGTTTCGTGCCAAACGCATCAAAACGGCAAGGCAAGGGCTCGTTTTCACTCGTTGATGTTTTGATGTAATTGGAGGGTTCCCATGGAAAACACTCAAAAACAAGAGTTTAATTGCAGACGATGCAAACTGAGATGTTCCGGAGCCGTTTTAGTGCATTAGTGCTGTTTCGTGCAAAAAGCACCATAACAGCACGAGAAGCGCTCGATTTCACTCGTTATGATGTTTTGATGTAATTGGATGGTTCCCATAGGAAAACACTCAAAAACATGAGTTTAATTGCGGACGATGCAAACTGAGATGTTCCGTATCCGTTTTGGCGCATTAGCGCTGTTTCATGCAAAACGCACCCAAACAGCACAGGAAGCACTCATTTTCACTCGATATGATGTTTCGATGTAATTGGATTACTCCCATAGGAAAAGACTAAAAAACATGAGTTTACTTGCGAACAATGCAAACCGGGATGTTCCGGAGCCGTTTTGGCGCATTAGTGCTGTTTCAGGCAAAACGCACCAAAACAGTACAGGAAGCACTCATTTTCACTCGATATGATGTTTTGATGTAATTGGATTGCTCCCATAGTAAATCCCTGAAAAACATGAGTTTACTTGCGGACAATGCAAACAAGGATGTTCCGGAGCCGTTGGTGCATTAGTACGGTTTCGTGCAAAACGCACCAAAACGGCACGGGAAGGTCCCATTTTCACTTGTTATGATGTTTTTATGCAATTGGATTGTTCCCATAGGAAAACAATCAAAATCATGAGTTTACTTGCAGACGATGCAAACCGGGCTCTTCCGGATCCATTTTGGTAATTAGTGCTGTTTCGGGCAAAACGTACCAAAACGTTGCGGGAAGTGCTCGTTTTCACTCGTTATGATGTTTTGATGTAATTGGATGGTTCCCATAATAAAACACTCAAAGTCATGAGTTTACTTGCGGTCGATGCAAACCGGGACGTTCCGGAGCCATTTTGGTGCATTAGTGCTGTTTCGTGCAAAACGCATCAAAACGGCACGGGAAGGGCTCGTTTTCACTCGTTGATGCTTTGATGTAATTGGAGGGTTCCCATGGAAGACACTCAAAAACATGAGTTTAATTGCGGACGATGCAAACCGAGATGTTCCGGAGCCGTTTTGGTGCGTTAGTGCTGTTTCGTGCAAAAAGCACCATAACAGCACGAGAAGCGCTCGATTTCACTCGTTATGATGTTTTGATGTAATTGGATGGTTCCCATAATTAAACACTGAAAGTCATGAGTTTACTTGCGGTCCATGCAAACCGGGACGTTCCGGAGCCATTTTGGTGCATTAGTGCTGTTTCGTGCAAAACGCATCAAAACGGCACGGGAAGGGCTCGTTTTCACTCGTTGATGTTTTGATGTAATTGGAGGGTTGCCATGGAAAACACTCAAAAACATGAGTTTAATTACGGACGATGCAAAACGGGATATTCCGGAGCCGTTTTGGCGCATTAGCGTTGTTTCATGCAAAACGCACCCAAACAGCACAGGAAGCGCTCATTTTCACTCGATATGATGTTTTGATGTAATTGGATCGCTCCCATAGGAAACACTAAAAAACATGAGTTTACTTGCGGACAATGCAAACCGGGATGTTCCGGAGCCGTTTTGGCGCCTTAGTGCTGTTTCAGGTAAAACGCACCAAAACAGCACAGGAAGCACTCATTTTCACTTGATATGATGTTTTGATGTAATTGGATTGTTCCCATAGGAAAACACTGAAAAACATGAGTTTACTTGCGGACAATGCAAACCGGGATGTTCCGGATCCATTTTGGTGCATTAGTGCTGTTTCGTGCAAAACGCATCAAAACGGCACGGCAAGGGCTCGTTTTCACTCGTTGATGTTTTGATGTAATTGGAGGGTTCCCATGGAAAACACTCAAAAACAAGAGTTTAATTGCAGACGATGCAAACCGAGATGTTCCGGAGCCGTTTTAGTGCATTAGTGCTGTTTCGTGCAAAAAGCACCATAACAGCACGAGAAGCGCTCGATTTCACTCGTTATGATGTTTTGATATAATTGGATGGTTCCCATAGTAAAACACTCGAAAACATGAGTTTAATTGCGGACGATGCAAACCGAGATGTTCCGGAGCCGTTTTGGTGCATTAGTGCTGTTTCGTGCAAAACGCACCATAACAGCACGAGAAGCGCTCGGTTTCACTCGTTATGATGTTTTGATGTAATTGGATGGTTCCCATAGGAAAACACTCAAAAACATGAGTTTAATTGCGGACGATGCAAACTGAGATGTTCCGGAGCCGTTTTGGCGCATTAGCGCTGTTTCATGCAAAACGCACCCAAACAGCACAGGAAGCACTCATTTTCACTCGATATGATGTTTCGATGTAATTGGATTACTCCCATAGGAAAAGACTAAAAAACATGAGTTTACTTGCGAACAATGCAAACCGGGATGTTCCGGAGCCGTTTTGGCGCATTAGTGCTGTTTCAGGCAAAACGCACCAAAACAGCACAGGAAGCACTCATTTTCACTCGATATGATGTTTTGATGTAATTGGATTGCTCCCATAGTAAATCCCTGAAAAACATGAGTTTACTTGCAGACAATGCAAACAAGGATGTTCCGAAGCCGTTGGTGCATTAGTGCGGTTTCGTGCAAAACGCACCAAAACGGCACGGGAAGGTCTCATTTTCACTTGTTATGATGTTTTTATGCAATTGGATTGTTCCCATAGGAAAACAATCAAAATCATGAGTTTACTTGCAGACGATGCAAACCGGGCTGTTCCGGATCCATTTTGGTAATTAGTGCTGTTTCGGGCAAAACGTACCAAAACGTTGCGGGAAGTGCTCGTTTTCACTCGTTATGATGTTTTGATGTAATTGGATGGTTCCCATAATAAAACACTCAAAGTCATGGGTTTACTTGCGGTCGATGCAAACCGGGACGTTCCGGAGCCATTTTGGTGCATTAGTGCTGTTTCGTGCAAAACGCATCAAAACGGCACGGGAAGGGCTCGTTTTCACTCGTTGATGTTTTGATGTAATTGGAGGGTTCCCATGGAAGACACTCAAAAACATGAGTTTAATTGCGGACGATGCAAACCGAGATGTTCCGGAGCCGTTTTGGTGCGTTAGTGCTGTTTCGTGCAAAAAGCACCATAACAGCACGAGAAGCGCTCGATTTCACTCGTTATGATGTTTTGATGTAATTGGATGGTTCCCATAATAAAACACTGAAAGTCATGAGTTTACTTGCGGTCAATGCAAACCGGGACGTTCCGGAGCCATTTTGGTGCATTAGTGCTGTTTCGTGCAAAACGCATCAAAACGGCACGGGAAGGGCTCGTTTTCACTCGTTGATGTTTTGATGTAATTGGAGGGTTGCCATGGAAAACACTCAAAAACATGAGTTTAATTACGGACGATGCAAAACGGGATATTCCGGAGCCGTTTTGGCGCATTAGCGCTGTTTCATGCAAAACGCACCCAAACAGCACAGGAAGCGCTCATTTTCACTCGATATGATGTTCTGATGTAATTGGATCGCTCCCATAGGAAACACTAAAAAACATGAGTCTACTTGCGGACAATGCAAACCGGGATGTTCCGGAGCCGTTTTGGCGCCTTAATGCTATTTCAGGCAAAACGCACCAAAACAGCACAGGAAGCACTCATTTTCACTTGATATGATGTTTTGATGTAATTGGATTGTTCCCATAGGAAAACACTGAAAAACATGAGTTTACTTGCGGACAATGCAAACCGGGATGTTCCGGATCCATTTTGGTGCATTAGTGCTGTTTCGTGCAAAACGCATCAAAACGGCAAGGCAAGGGCTCGTTTTCACTCGTTGATGTTTTGATGTAATTGGAGGGCTCCCATGGAAAACACTCAAAAACAAGAGTTTAATTGCAGACGATGCAAACCGAGATGTTCCGGAGCCGTTTTAGTGCATTAGTGCTGTTTCGTGCAAAAAGCACCATAACAGCACGAGAAGCGCTCGATTTCACTCGTTATGATGTTTTGATATAATTGGATGGTTCCCATAGTAAAACACTCGAAAACATGAGTTTAATTGCGGACGATGCAAACCGAGATGTTCCGGAGCCGTTTTGGTGCATTAGTGCTGTTTCGTGCAAAACGCACCATAACAGCACGAGAAGCGCTCGGTTTCACTCGTTATGATGTTTTGATGTAATTGGATGGTTCCCATAGGAAAACACTCAAAAACATGAGTTTAATTGCGGACGATGCAAACTGAGATGTTCCGTAGCCGTTTTGGCGCATTAGCGCTGTTTCATGCAAAACGCACCCAAACAGCACAGGAAGCACTCATTTTCACTCGATATGATGTTTCGATGTAATTGGATTACTCCCATAGGAAAAGACTAAAAAACATGAGTTTACTTGCGAACAATGCAAACCGGGATGTTCCGGAGCCGTTTTGGCGCATTAGTGCTGTTTCAGGCAAAACGCACCAAAACAGTACAGGAAGCACTCATTTTCACTCGATATGATGTTTTGATGTAATTGGATTGCTCCCATAGTAAATCCCTGAAAAACATGAGTTTACTTGCGGACAATGCAAACAAGGATGTTCCGGAGCCGTTGGTGCATTAGTACGGTTTCGTGCAAAACGCACCAAAACGGCACGGGAAGGTCTCATTTTCACTTGTTATGATGTTTTTATGCAATTGGATTGTTCCCATAGGAAAACAATCAAAATCATGAGTTTACTTGCAGACGATGCAAACCGGGCTGTTCCGGATCCATTTTGGTAATTAGTGCTGTTTCGGGCAAAACGTACCAAAACGTTGCGGGAAGTGCTCGTTTTCACTCGTTATGATGTTTTGATGTAATTGGATGGTTCCCATAATAAAACACTCAAAGTCATGGGTTTACTTGCGGTCGATGCAAACCGGGACGTTCCGGAGCCATTTTGGTGCATTAGTGCTGTTTCGTGCAAAACGCATCAAAACGGCACGGGAAGGGCTCGTTTTCACTCGTTGATGTTTTGATGTAATTGGAGGGTTCCCATGGAAGACACTCAAAAACATGAGTTTAATTGCGGACGATGCAAACCGAGATGTTCCGGAGCCGTTTTGGTGCGTTAGTGCTGTTTCGTGCAAAAAGCACCATAACAGCACGAGAAGCGCTCGATTTCACTCGTTATGATGTTTTGATGTAATTGGATGGTTCCCATAATAAAACACTGAAAGTCATGAGTTTACTTGCGGTCAATGCAAACCGGGACGTTCCGGAGCCATTTTGGTGCATTAGTGCTGTTTCGTGCAAAACGCATCAAAACGGCACGGGAAGGGCTCGTTTTCACTCGTTGATGTTTTGATGTAATTGGAGGGTTGCCATGGAAAACACTCAAAAACATGAGTTTAATTACGGACGATGCAAAACGGGATATTCCGGAGCCGTTTTGGCGCATTAGCGCTGTTTCATGCAAAACGCACCCAAACAGCACAGGAAGCGCTCATTTTCACTCGATATGATGTTTTGATGTAATTGGATCGCTCCCATAGGAAACACTAAAAAACATGAGTCTACTTGCGGACAATGCAAACCGGGATGTTCCGGAGCCGTTTTGGCGCCTTAATGCTATTTCAGGCAAAACGCACCAAAACAGCACAGGAAGCACTCATTTTCACTTGATATGATGTTTTGATGTAATTGGATTGTTCCCATAGGAAAACACTGAAAAACATGAGTTTACTTGCGGACAATGCAAACCGGGATGTTCCGGATCCATTTTGGTGCATTAGTGCTGTTTCGTGCAAAACGCATCAAAACGGCAAGGCAAGGGCTCGTTTTCACTCGTTGATGTTTTGATGTAATTGGAGGGCTCCCATGGAAAACACTCAAAAACAAGAGTTTAATTGCAGACGATGCAAACCGAGATGTTCCGGAGCCGTTTTAGTGCATTAGTGCTGTTTCGTGCAAAAAGCACCATAACAGCACGAGAAGCGCTCGATTTCACTCGTTATGATGTTTTGATATAATTGGATGGTTCCCATAGTAAAACACTCGAAAACATGAGTTTAATTGCGGACGATGCAAACCGAGATGTTCCGGAGCCGTTTTGGTGCATTAGTGCTGTTTCGTGCAAAACGCACCATAACAGCACGAGAAGCGCTCGGTTTCACTCGTTATGATGTTTTGATGTAATTGGATGGTTCCCATAGGAAAACACTCAAAAACATGAGTTTAATTGCGGACGATGCAAACTGAGATGTTCCGTAGCCGTTTTGGCGCATTAGCGCTGTTTCATGCAAAACGCACCCAAACAGCACAGGAAGCACTCATTTTCACTCGATATGATGTTTCGATGTAATTGGATTACTCCCATAGGAAAAGACTAAAAAACATGAGTTTACTTGCGAACAATGCAAACCGGGATGTTCCGGAGCCGTTTTGGCGCATTAGTGCTGTTTCAGGCAAAACGCACCAAAACAGTACAGGAAGCACTCATTTTCACTCGATATGATGTTTTGATGTAATTGGATTGCTCCCATAGTAAATCCCTGAAAAACATGAGTTTACTTGCGGACAATGCAAACAAGGATGTTCCGGAGCCGTTGGTGCATTAGTACGGTTTCGTGCAAAACGCACCAAAACGGCACGGGAAGGTCTCATTTTCACTTGTTATGATGTTTTTATGCAATTGGATTGTTCCCATAGGAAAACAATCAAAATCATGAGTTTACTTGCAGACGATGCAAACCGGGCTGTTCCGGATCCATTTTGGTAATTAGTGCTGTTTCGGGCAAAACGTACCAAAACGTTGCGGGAAGTGCTCGTTTTCACTCGTTATGATGTTTTGATGTAATTGGATGGTTCCCATAATAAAACACTCAAAGTCATGGGTTTACTTGCGGTCGATGCAAACCGGGACGTTCCGGAGCCATTTTGGTGCATTAGTGCTGTTTCGTGCAAAACGCATCAAAACGGCACGGGAAGGGCTCGTTTTCACTCGTTGATGTTTTGATGTAATTGGAGGGTTCCCATGGAAGACACTCAAAAACATGAGTTTAATTGCGGACGATGCAAACCGAGATGTTCCGGAGCCGTTTTGGTGCGTTAGTGCTGTTTCGTGCAAAAAGCACCATAACAGCACGAGAAGCGCTCGATTTCACTCGTTATGATGTTTTGATGTAATTGGATGGTTCCCATAATAAAACACTGAAAGTCATGAGTTTACTTGCGGTCAATGCAAACCGGGACGTTCCGGAGCCATTTTGGTGCATTAGTGCTGTTTCGTGCAAAACGCATCAAAACGGCACGGGAAGGGCTCGTTTTCACTCGTTGATGTTTTGATGTAATTGGAGGGTTGCCATGGAAAACACTCAAAAACATGAGTTTAATTACGGACGATGCAAAACGGGATATTCCGGAGCCGTTTTGGCGCATTAGCGCTGTTTCATGCAAAACGCACCCAAACAGCACAGGAAGCGCTCATTTTCACTCGATATGATGTTTTGATGTAATTGGATCGCTCCCATAGGAAACACTAAAAAACATGAGTTTACTTGCGGACAATGCAAACCGGGATGTTCCGGAGCCGTTTTGGCGCCTTAGTGCTGTTTCAGGCAAAACGCACCAAAACAGCACAGGAAGCACTCATTTTCACTTGATATGATGTTTTGATGTAATTGGATTGTTCCCATAGGAAAACACTGAAAAACATGAGTTTACTTGCGGACAATGCAAACCGGGATGTTCCGGATCCATTTTGGTGCATTAGTGCTGTTTCGTGCAAAACGCATCAAAACGGCAAGGCAAGGGCTCGTTTTCACTCGTTGATGTTTTGATGTAATTGGAGGGCTCCCATGGAAAACACTCAAAAACAAGAGTTTAATTGCAGACGATGCAAACCGAGATGTTCCGGAGCCGTTTTAGTGCATTAGTGCTGTTTCGTGCAAAAAGCACCATAACAGCACGAGAAGCGCTCGATTTCACTCGTTATGATGTTTTGATATAATTGGATGGTTCCCATAGTAAAACACTCGAAAACATGAGTTTAATTGCGGACGATGCAAACCGAGATGTTCCGGAGCCGTTTTGGTGCATTAGTGCTGTTTCGTGCAAAACGCACCATAACAGCACGAGAAGCGCTCGGTTTCACTCGTTATGATGTTTTGATGTAATTGGATGGTTCCCATAGGAAAACACTCAAAAACATGAGTTTAATTGCGGACGATGCAAACTGAGATGTTCCGTAGCCGTTTTGGCGCATTAGCGCTGTTTCATGCAAAACGCACCCAAACAGCACAGGAAGCACTCATTTTCACTCGATATGATGTTTCGATGTAATTGGATTACTCCCATAGGAAAAGACTAAAAAACATGAGTTTACTTGCGAACAATGCAAACCGGGATGTTCCGGAGCCGTTTTGGCGCATTAGTGCTGTTTCAGGCAAAACGCACCAAAACAGTACAGGAAGCACTCATTTTCACTCGATATGATGTTTTGATGTAATTGGATTGCTCCCATAGTAAATCCCTGAAAAACATGAGTTTACTTGCGGACAATGCAAACAAGGATGTTCCGGAGCCGTTGGTGCATTAGTACGGTTTCGTGCAAAACGCACCAAAACGGCACGGGAAGGTCTCATTTTCACTTGTTATGATGTTTTTATGCAATTGGATTGTTCCCATAGGAAAACAATCAAAATCATGAGTTTACTTGCAGACGATGCAAACCGGGCTCTTCCGGATCCATTTTGGTAATTAGTGCTGTTTCGGGCAAAACGTACCAAAACGTTGCGGGAAGTGCTCGTTTTCACTCGTTATGATGTTTTGATGTAATTGGATGGTTCCCATAATAAAACACTCAAAGTCATGAGTTTACTTGCGGTCGATGCAAACCGGGACGTTCCGGAGCCATTTTGGTGCATTAGTGCTGTTTCGTGCAAAACGCATCAAAACGGCACGGGAAGGGCTCGTTTTCACTCGTTGATGCTTTGATGTAATTGGAGGGTTCCCATGGAAGACACTCAAAAACATGAGTTTAATTGCGGACGATGCAAACCGAGATGTTCCGGAGCCGTTTTGGTGCGTTAGTGCTGTTTCGTGCAAAAAGCACCATAACAGCACGAGAAGCGCTCGATTTCACTCGTTATGATGTTTTGATGTAATTGGATGGTTCCCATAATTAAACACTGAAAGTCATGAGTTTACTTGCGGTCAATGCAAACCGGGACGTTCCGGAGCCATTTTGGTGCATTAGTGCTGTTTCGTGCAAAACGCATCAAAACGGCACGGGAAGGGCTCGTTTTCACTCGTTGATGTTTTGATGTAATTGGAGGGTTGCCATGGAAAACACTCAAAAACATGAGTTTAATTACGGACGATGCAAAACGGGATATTCCGGAGCCGTTTTGGCGCATTAGCGCTGTTTCATGCAAAACGCACCCAAACAGCACAGGAAGCGCTCATTTTCACTCGATATGATGTTTTGATGTAATTGGATCGCTCCCATAGGAAAACACTGAAAAACATGAGTTTACTTGCGGACAATGCAAACCGGGATGTTCCGGATCCATTTTGGTGCATTAGTGCTGTTTCGTGCAAAACGCATCAAAACGGCAAGGCAAGGGCTCGTTTTCACTCGTTGATGTTTTGATGTAATTGGAGGGTTCCCATGGAAAACACTCAAAAACAAGAGTTTAATTGCAGACGATGCAAACCGAAATGTTCCGGAGCCGTTTTAGTGCATTAGTGCTGTTTCGTGCAAAAAGCACCATAACAGCACGAGAAGCGCTCGATTTCACTCGTTATGATGTTTTGATATAATTGGATGGTTCCCATAGTAAAACACTCGAAAAAATGAGTTTAATTGCGGACGATGCAAACCGAGATGTTCCGGAGCCGTTTTGGTGCATTAGTGCTGTTTCGTGCAAAACGCACCATAACAGCACGAGAAGCGCTCGGTTTCACTCGTTATGATGTTTTGATGTAATTGGATGGTTCCCATAGGAAAACACTCAAAAACATGAGTTTAATTGCGGACGATGCAAACTGAGATGTTCCGGAACCGTTTTGGCGCATTAGCGCTGTTTCATGCAAAACGCACCCAAACAGCACAGGAAGCACTCATTTTCACTCGATATGATGTTTCGATGTAATTGGATTACTCCCATAGGAAAAGACTAAAAAAAATGAGTTTACTTGCGAACAATGCAAACCGGGATGTTCCGGAGCCGTTTTGGCGCATTAGTGCTGTTTCAGGCAAAACGCACCAAAACAGCACAGGAAGCACTCATTTTCACTCGATATGATGTTTTGATGTAATTGGATTGCTCCCATAGTAAATCCCTGAAAAACATGAGTTTACTTGCGGACAATGCAAACAAGGATGTTCCGGAGCCGTTGGTGCATTAGTGCGGTTTCGTGCAAAACGCACCAAAACGGCACGGGAAGGTCTCATTTTCACTTGTTATGATGTTTTTATGCAATTGGATTGTTCCCATAGGAAAACAATCAAAATCATGAGTTTACTTGCAGACGATGCAAACCGGGCTGTTCCGGATCCATTTTGGTAATTAGTGCTGTTTCGGGCAAAACGTACCAAAACGTTGCGGGAAGTGCTCGTTTTCACTCGTTATGATGTTTTGATGTAATTGGATGGTTCCCATAATAAAACACTCAAAGTCATGAGTTTACTTGCGGTCGATGCAAACCGGACGTTCCGGAGCCATTTTGGTGCATTAGTGCTGTTTCGTGCAAAACGCATCAAAACGGCACGGGAAGGGCTCGTTTTCACTCGTTGATGTTTTGATGTAATTGGAGGGTTCCCATGGAAGACACTCAAAAACATGAGTTTAATTGCGGACGATGCAAACCGAGATGTTCCGGAGCCGTTTTGGTGCGTTAGTGCTGTTTCGTGCAAAAAGCACCATAACAGCACGAGAAGCGCTCGATTTCACTCGTTATGATGTTTTGATGTAATTGGATGGTTCCCATAATAAAACACTGAAAGTCATGAGTTTACTTGCGGTCAATGCAAACCGGGACGTTCCGGAGCCATTTTGGTGCATTAGTGCTGTTTCGTGCAAAACGCATCAAAACGGCACGGGAAGGGCTCGTTTTCACTCGTTGATGTTTTGATGTAATTGGAGGGTTGCCATGGAAAACACTCAAAAACATGAGTTTAATTACGGACGATGCAAAACGGGATATTCCGGAGCCGTTTTGGCGCATTAGCGCTGTTTCATGCAAAACGCACCCAAACAGCACAGGAAGCGCTCATTTTCACTCGATATGATGTTTTGATGTAATTGGATCGCTCCATAGGAAAACACTGAAAAACATGAGTTTACTTGCGGACAATGCAAACCGGGATGTTCCGGATCCATTTTGGTGCATTAGTGCTGTTTCGTGCAAAACGCATCAAAACGGCAAGGCAAGGGCTCGTTTTCACTCGTTGATGTTTTGATGTAATTGGAGGGTTCCCATGGAAAACACTCAAAAACAAGAGTTTAATTGCAGACGATGCAAACCGAAATGTTCCGGAGCCGTTTTAGTGCATTAGTGCTGTTTCGTGCAAAAAGCACCATAACAGCACGAGAAGCGCTCGATTTCACTCGTTATGATGTTTTGATATAATTGGATGGTTCCCATAGTAAAACACTCGAAAAAATGAGTTTAATTGCGGACGATGCAAACCGAGATGTTCCGGAGCCGTTTTGGTGCATTAGTGCTGTTCGTGCAAAACGCACCATAACAGCACGAGAAGCGCTCGGTTTCACTCGTTATGATGTTTTGATGTAATTGGATGGTTCCCATAGGAAAACACTCAAAAACATGAGTTTAATTGCGGACGATGCAAACTGAGATGTTCCGTAGCCGTTTTGGCGCATTAGCGCTGTTTCATGCAAAACGCACCCAAACAGCACAGGAAGCACTCATTTTCACTCGATATGATGTTTCGATGTAATTGGATTACTCCCATAGGAAAAGACTAAAAAACATGAGTTTACTTGCGAACAATGCAAACCGGGATGTTCCGGAGCCGTTTTGGCGCATTAGTGCTGTTTCAGGCAAAACGCACCAAAACAGTACAGGAAGCACTCATTTTCACTCGATATGATGTTTTGATGTAATTGGATTGCTCCATAGTAAATCCCTGAAAAACATGAGTTTACTTGCGGACAATGCAAACAAGGATGTTCCGGAGCCGTTGGTGCATTAGTACGGTTTCGTGCAAAACGCACCACAAAACGGCACGGGAAGGTCTCATTTTCACTTGTTATGATGTTTTTATGCAATTGGATTGTTCCATAGGAAAACAATCAAAATCATGAGTTTACTTGCAGACGATGCAAACCGGGCTCTTCCGGATCCATTTTGGTAATTAGTGCTGTTTCGGGCAAAACGTACCAAAACGTTGCGGGAAGTGGCTCGTTTTCACTCGTTATGATGTTTTGATGTAATTGGAGGGTTCCCATGGAAGACACTCAAAAACATGAGTTTAATTGCGGACGATGCAAACCGAGATGTTCCGGAGCCGTTTTGGTGCGTTAGTGCTGTTTCGTGCAAAAAGCACCATAACAGCACGAGAAGCGCTCGATTTCACTCGTTATGATGTTTTGATGTAATTGGATGGTTCCCATAATAAAACACTGAAAGTCATGAGTTTACTTGCGGTCAATGCAAAACCGGGACGTTCCGGAGCCATTTTGGTGCATTAGTGCTGTTTCGTGCAAAACGCATCAAAACGGGCACGGGAAGGGCTCGTTTTCACTCGTTGATGTTTTGATGTAATTGGAGGGTTGCCATGGAAAACACTCAAAAACATGAGTTTAATTACGGACGATGCAAAACGGGATATTCCGGAGCCGTTTTGGCGCATTAGCCCTGTTTCATGCAAAACGCACCCAAACAGCACAGGAAGCGCTCATTTTTCACTCGATATGATGTTTTGATGTAATTGGATCGCTCCATAGGAAACACTAAAAACATGAGTTTACTTGCGGACAATGCAAACCGGGATGTTCCGGAGCCGTTTTGGCGCCTTAGTGCTGTTTCAGGCAAAAACGCACCAAAACAGCACAGGAAGCACTCATTTTCACTTGATATGATGTTTTGATGTAATTGGATTGTTCCCATAGGAAAACACTGAAAAACATGAGTTTACTTGCGGACAATGCAAACCGGGATGTCCGGATCATTTTGGTGCATTAGTGCTGTTTCGTGCAAAACGCATCAAACGGCAAGGCAAGGGCTCGTTTTCACTCGTTGATGTTTTGATGTAATTGGAGGGTTCCATGGAAAACACTCAAAAACAAGAGTTTAATTGCAGACGATGCAAACGAATGTTCCGGAGCCGTTTTAGTGCATTAGTGCTGTTTCGTGCAAAAGCACCATAACAGCACGAGAAGCGCTCGATTTCACTCGTTATGATGTTTTGATATAATTGGAAGGTTCCCATAGTAAAAACACTCGAAAACATGAGTTTAATTGCGGACGATGCAAACCGAGATGTTCCGGAGCCGTTTTGGTGCATTAGTGCTGTTTCGTGCAAAACGCACCATAACAGCACGGAAGAAGCGCTCGGTTTTCACTCGTTATGATGTTTTGATGTAATTGGATGGTTCCCATAGGAAAACACTCAAAAACATGAGTTTAATTGCGGACGATGCAACTGAGATGTTCCGTAGCCGTTTTGGCGCATTAGCGCTGTTTCATGCAAAACGCACCCAAACAGCACAGGAAGCACTCATTTTCACTCGATATGATGTTTCGATGTAATTGGATTACTCCCATAGGAAAAGACTAAAAAAACATGAGTTTACTTGCGAACAATGCAAACCGGGATGTTCCGGAGCCGTTTTGGCGCATTAGTAGGCTGTTTCGGCAAAACGCACCAAAACGGCAGGAAGCACTCATTTTCACTTCGATATGATGTTTTTATGTAATTGGATTTCCCATAGTAAATCAAAACATGAGTTTACTTGCAGACGATGCAAACGGGATGTTCCGGAGCCGTTGGTGCATTAGTGGTTTCGTGCAAAACGCACCAAAACGGCGGGAAGTCTCTTTTCACTGTTATGATGTTTTGATGTAATTGGATTGGTTCCCATAAAACAATCAAAGTCATGAGTTTACTTGCGGTCGATGCAAACCGGGACGTTCCGGAGCCATTTTGGTGCATTAGTGCTGTTTCGGGCAAAACGCATCAAAACGGCGGGAAGGCTCGTTTTCACTCGTTGATGTTTTGATGTAATTGGAGGGTTCCCATGGAAGACACTCAAAAACATGAGTTTAATTGCGGACGATGCAAACCGAGATGTTCCGGAGCCGTTTTGGTGCGTTAGTGCTGTTTCGTGCAAAAAGCACCATAACAGCACGAGAAGCGCTCGATTTCACTCGTTATGATGTTTTGATGTAATTGGATGGTTCCCATAATAAACACTGAAAGTCATGAGTTTACTTGCGGTCAATGCAAACCGGGACGTTCCGGAGCCATTTTGGTGCATTAGTGCTGTTTCGTGCAAAACGCATCAAAACGGCACGGGAAGGGCTCGTTTTCACTCGTTGATGTTTTGATGTAATTGGAGGGTTGCCATGGAAAACACTCAAAAACATGAGTTTAATTACGGACGATGCAAAACGGGATATTCCGGAGCCGTTTTGGCGCATTAGCGCTGTTTCATGCAAAACGCACCCAAACAGCACAGGAAGCGCTCATTTTCACTCGATATGATGTTTTGATGTAATTGGATCGCTCCCATAGGAAACACTAAAAAACATGAGTTTACTTGCGGACAATGCAAACCGGGATGTTCCGGAGCCGTTTTGGCGCCTTAGTGCTGTTTCAGGCAAAACGCACCAAAACAGCACAGGAAGCACTCATTTTCACTTGATATGATGTTTTGATGTAATTGGATTGTTCCCATAGGAAAACACTGAAAAACATGAGTTTACTTGCGGACAATGCAAACCGGGATGTTCCGGATCCATTTTGGTGCATTAGTGCTGTTTCGTGCAAAACGCATCAAAACGGCAGGCAAGGGCTCGTTTTCACTCGTTGATGTTTTGATGTAATTGGAGGGTTCCCATGGAAAACACTCAAAAACAAGAGTTTAATTGCAGACGATGCAAACCGAGATGTTCCGGAGCCGTTTTAGTGCATTAGTGCTGTTTCGTGCAAAAAGCACCATAACAGCACGAGAAGCGCTCGATTTCACTCGTTATGATGTTTTGATATAATTGGATGGTTCCCATAGTAAAACACCGAAAACATGAGTTTAATTGCGGACGATGCAAACCGAGATGTTCCGGAGCCGTTTTGGTGCATTAGTGCTGTTTCGTGCAAAACGCA